>CACRXK020011507.1:0-16251 GCA_902702795.2 Paramuricea clavata | reverse complement strand
TTGTTATATCATGACTGTATCAGACTTGTTAGAACAACCTTGTAACATTCTTGCTATATCATGACTGTATCAGACTTGTTAGAACAACCTTGTAACATTCTTGTTTTATCATGACTGTATCAGACTTGTTAGAACAACCTTGTAACAAGTTTGATAGTGCCATCAAGCTTTTTAACAGCTTGTTCCAAACTTGTTACAAAAACTGATGTCCAATCTAATAATTATGATACTTGTTGTGTTGGTGTAATGTACTCAGGTGAATATGATGCTTGTGATGTTTAACTCTGTGTGTGTATCCACACCGGGCGAGCTTGAAAAATATGCCTGGCCACGGTGGGAATCGAACCTACGACCTTTGGAATACTAGCCCAATGCTCTGCCAACTGAGATGCGATATTTCTATATATATTTTCAAGCCTGCCCGGTGTGGATACACACTCAGAGTAACATCACAAACATCTTATTCACCTGAGTACACTACACCAACACAACAAATATCATATATATACTATATATCATTTCCGTGATATTAGCAAACTCTTGTACATAAGTACATAATTATCGTATCCTGAGAAGTGGACTATTTTACAATTTCTGAGGAAATCGTGGAATACAATTCAATAACCAGTCTCTTGTCATTTCCTATCAAGCGATAGTAATGAAACCAACCATCGGTTTTGCCGATTAATCGGCTGATGGTGGGTATATATGTCTCTTGAACAATCGGTATCAGAAATCAGCTTTTTTTATATATCGGCTCATCTCTAGATAATATGTTTCAATACACCAAAAATATAATCTTAGTGAACCTGTTTCTCCAATCATAAGGAGAATAATGATACTTGCCCCTTATTTCATACTTTATAGCTTTCTTGACACGCATACAAACTGCCAGAATCCACAAAATTTGGTGAAATTTCAAACGTTTGCCAAACAGTTGTAGGTTTATAGTTTTCAACGCAAAATCATTACCCAGTTTCCGTTAGATCTACATTGCCATTGTTCTACAGAGCCCATAATTGGCGACATTAATACATTTTGAGCCCCCCGTTGGGAAAATCTTTTGTCTTTTTTTGTCTATACATACAAAGACAATAACGAGCCAAAATATTAAAAACAAACAATTTATCGTTTAGGAACTTTACCGTTTACGGTTTCGTCTATTTCTCTGTGAAATTCGCCAAAATCCGGTTGAAATTCGTCGCTAAAAACACCACCACTGGCCCCAGCAGAGTTCCTCGTATTTCTCGAAGTTCGACTATCTCGTTTACGAACAGAATTTGCGCTCAATAAATCACCAGGTTCACTTTCGGCGCTAATGTTTAACGAAGCATTATCGTTACGGGTCTCTGAGCATTCCACACCATCATACCCTTCCTTATTTGAACGATATTTGACCAATACAGCTTTGGGCACGACGGGGGGACGTCGTTTCAAAGTGCTCTTCAAAGTCCTCAATTCCATCACATCATTCGGATCAATTTCAGCGTCATTTTGCATGCTTATTTCCACAAAATTCCCATTTGGTTCGCGCAGAAATTCATCCTCACAAACATCCACGGAGATTTCGACGTGTTTACACAAAATCTGACCATCAGTTTCGCCATTAAAAGCTCCCGACGTGCAATTATAATCGCCTGACCGATCGGCCATTTTGGATTTTGCTCATGAACTTGCAAAGTTCGAACGTAATTATTCTCCACTTTCGAACAGAATTAGCTCGATTTTTTAGCGCTCATCGATTCATTTTGAAGCAATTTACTTCGCAAAATAGAAGAAATTGAAAACCTGGTTTTATTTCCTTGTTTTTTCGACTCATCGTTGCAGCTTTTTTCGTATGGTGTAAAATTTTATAATAAATGCTTCCAGTTAGCAGAGTGATATTTCCTTGTCATTAAATGAAGTTTTCAAATTTCCTTCACGGACGTTCAAATGGACCTTTTGCTCAATAACGGCGCCATCTTGAAATCGAAATGCACTGTGGTTTATTAATCAGGATTTTTGGTCATTATTTTATGGCAATTGCTAGATAGTATACTTCAAAATAAGGTTTCCGATTTTATATCAATTCTTAAAATAAGTTAGGATTAGGTTAGGATTTAGTTTTGCGTTAGGATAGTTTTTCTAAGTTAGAAAAACGGAAACCATATTTTGAAGTATACTATCTACCAATCACCCATTATTTATGGCGAGAAAAGGGTTGGGCCAACAAAATTTTAAGTGAGTAAAAGGTTGGGTAAATGAAAAACAAAACAACTCGAGGGTTGGGTAATAAAAATTTATTATCATTTCCAAAAAATGACTCGGTCAAATATTGAAGACTAAAAAGCAATGTCAATAGTCATATGTCAATACAATATGTAAATCAATCAGAATCACTATATCTTGATCATTTTCCGATTTGTCAGGAGGCAAATGGTGTCTCTAAAGAAAGTACATGTGCAGACAACATGAAACTTTAGACTGCAGAAAATTGCACAAGCAGTTATCAAACTCATGTCACAGAAGTGGTAAAGGACATGTGTGACAACTGAATGGTATCCTTTTGTAAAGTTTTTGGTATTTATTTTTAATTTGAGGTTGAGTAAAATTTTTTTGACTTTTCTATGGTCGGACAAAAAATTTGTACCAAGTCTTCGGCGCCACCCCCCACTATAAATAATGACCGCTCCCTTATAATAATATATCTCCCTATTGCAAGAATCGAAGCTCAATGACAGACGCCGTGACAATATCCCACGGTGAAAAAAAAGTTCAAATTATCACTCGGCTTCCACCGGGCTAGCACGCTGAAAATCCCGCAGGGAAAGATAAGACAAATGACTGCCTAATCTGGAAATCATGAAATATGAGCTTTCACAAAAAGCTAGCGAACCAGCGTGAATCCTTTTAAAGTACTCAAGTTTAATACATTGATAGGGAGTCAAACTTTGACCGAACTGATAATTTATCTATTGGTATTTGCATAAAAAATTGACAGGTACTCTTTGAAAGAGCATTGTTTTACGAGTCTAGTACGGTGAATGTATTTAAACAGGTACAAAGACGGACTAGGGCTCCACAGTTAGACTTATAACGTTTTCATCTGGCAAATTATGTGGTCTGTTTTTTGAGTTAAAGAAACCTTATACCATCATTTTGCTCCTGAACGGAATATCAAATTGTGTTCCCAAAACGTTTGCCTACGTTTCAGCAAGAGTTTTGAAAGCATTTTTGACGCAAAAAGATTACAGAGTTTTGGCATTCGTAAACAAGTAAACAGGTTTGGACTGATGTTATATTATTAAGATTTAATCTGTATGGTATTGGGTAGTGACGTTATTATGGCGTAGCGATTGAAAATCCGTTAATAACATTCAGCTGCGTTGGATGGTCAAATATTGGTATGTTAACATTTTTTAAGTGTTATATTTGGCAGCAGAAATTGATTAACTTGGGAAATATTTACATTTTACAACATACAATGAAAACTACAGTAGCTACTAATTTTCTCGTTCTCATAACTAGTGAAATAGTGCACCTATAATTGTCGGATTGAAATATCAAATTCCTATGAAAGATAAAAGCTCGGCCCACCGCCTGCGCGCTTAGATTCTATATTTTAGGCTCTGCGAAACGGTTACACAAAACATGTTTAATGTTTTGCTCACATGAATTGCGCAACAAAAAAGTTGGAATAGCCAACGAAAATTTAGACTAACATTATTTATACTGGATAGAAGACAATTATGGTAATGAACTCGTCTTCCTAGAGGTCCAGTTCTGGTCTTTATTTTGGTACAATATTGCTACATACAGCGTGGAAACCTAAACTAAACTGACTAAATTTATTTATACTGAATAGCGGTCTAAATTGCTCTTGGCCTAAAGTTCCAGTATTAAAGGTCATGGCTCAGGCTTACTCCAGTGTTAGCTAAACAGGAAGAAATTAGGAAATCCAAACAAAACCTGCTGTGTTTAGTATAGAGTCAAACTGGAAGCACTCTGCTCACACATACAATCAGACAACTGCAACATTGTCTACAATAAGCTGTCGTGGTTTGTGTCTGAACTACCTGAAAAAGATGTCTCAAAGGCGCTGGTCCAGTGTATGTAGTATTCTGCAATAAGCTGTCGTGGTTTGTGTGTGAACTACCTGAAAAATATATCTCAAACGTGGTGGTCCAGTGTAGGTAGTATTCTACAATAAGTTGTCGTGGTTTGTGTCTGAACTACCTGAAAAAGATATCTCAAACGTGGTGGTCCAGTGTAGGTAGTATTCTACAATAAGCTGTCGTGGTTTGTGTCTGAACTACCTGAAAAAGATATCTCAAACGTGGTGGTCCAGTGTAGGTAGTATTCTACAATCAGCTGTCGTGGTATGTATGTGAACTTATACCTGAAAAAGATATCTCAAACGTGGTGGTCCAGTGTAGGTAGTATTCTACAATAAGCTGTCGTGGTTTGTGTGTGAACTACCTGACGAAAAAGATATCTCAAACGTGGTGGTCCAGTGTAGGTAGTATTCTACAATAAGCTGTCGTGGTTTGTGTGTGAACTACCTGAAAAAGATATCTCAAACGTGGCGGTCCAGTGTAGGTAGTATTCTACAATACGTTGCCGTGGTTTGTGTCTGAACTACCTGAAAAAGATATCTCAAACGTGGTGGTCCAGTGTAGGTAGTATATTCTACAATAATCTGTCGTGGTTTGTGTGTCTGAACTACATGAAAAAGCTCCACAACAGTTTATTGTACACTGGACCACCACGTTTGAGATATCTTTTTCAGGTAGTTCACACACAAACCACGACAGCTTATTGTAGAATACTACCTACACTGGACCACCACGTTTGAGATATCTTTTTCAGGTAGTTCACACACAAACCACGACAGCTTATTGTAGAATACTACCTACACTAGACCACCACGTTTGAGATATCTTTTTCAGGTAATGTAACAAACTATATTAAGCAAGGTAGAAAATAAATCTGACAATCGTTCGTCACCCCTATTAAATTCGTTACAGACATTGTTGAAAGTTAAGAAAATTTTTAATTGCTTTAATATTCTGTGTAATAGAGGATACCGTTACATAAAACCTGTTGAAATATAAGCATGCATATAGAATATAGAACCGGAATATTGATTAGCCAAATTTATTGGTACGAAAATATATTTGAAGCATAAATTTTGTAAGATGGAATCGAAATTAATTCTTCACGAGTTATTTCGATAATGATATTATTTGCAACGGTCAGTGGTAAGTTTATATTTTGGAATTAATTAAATTAAAGCGCAATTACGCCAAATAATTAGCTCTTTGAATTTTGCGAGAATTCAAACCATCTGCGAATGTTTTGCAAAACAAATAATTGTGATGCTTTAGAAGTCTGGCTTTAATAACATGATCCACAAGACATCTCTATTATATACCAAAAATGTCCCTCGTCAATTTGAATTGAATGCCTTAAAAGGTTCTGCTTTATAACTGAGTAAACATGCATTATATTATCAAATAAGGGCCCCGATCCTAAGTTTAAAATCTAACCAATTGCTGTTTCCAAACGACAGTATATTAATAGCCTATACAGTTAATTTTTTCATTAATTATTTTACGACCTACCCCGGGGGATTTTTCCTGCAGAAACTTCAACTCGACTGATGCATGCAAAAAGAATCTGATTCGTCTTTTAGATAATTAGGTCTCCTTTCCCTTACAAAAATTTCACATAACATTTCATATATGAAATTTCAGTTTCATATGTATATATGACATTTTATTTTTCACATATTAAATTTCCATATATGAAATATATATGAAATTTTATTTCACATGTGAAATTATTTATTTCATATATGAAAAAGTAGCTACTTTTGATTTCACATATGAAATTATTTATATTTTAAATATGAAAAAGTAATTTCATACTATGAAATTGATCCCTCGTTGAAATTTTTATATATGAAAAACTATAGCCATGCACCATTTCATGGAATTATTTTCATCATTAATTATTTTCGATATATATATATATATATATATATATATATATATATATATATATATATATATATATATATATATATATATATATATATATATATATATATATATATATATATATATATATATGTGCGTGTGTATGTTCAACTGACACGTGCATCTTGCAGAATATCAATATATATTCTGCCCATATCAATTCTTAGTAAAGATATAAATCGAACGGCGCCCAGCTGGCGCTGGCCCATGTGCCAATCTTTGTACAATTCACGGACATCGTCAACACAGCCGTACAAAATTCAAACTTATTTTAAGAAATATAAGTAGGCTGAACATTGCCAAGGGAGTATATTAATACTACTATTACTCAAGAGATCAACAGCTTGGGGCAAAAGTATGTGTTAGGCAAATTGAAGCAAGTTAGAGTATGTTTTTAATTTTTATTTTATATAATTGTTTTATATAGTTTTTCGTTTTACCTCAAAAAACCACAACAGTCCGTTTCATCCGTACAGGAATCGTCAGGCGGTGAGTAATTTCGAAAATATAGGTTGCTTTTATGCTATATCGAAAGAATGCGCGGAATGCATATATAGGCGAAACAATGCTCGGGCGAAACAATTAATGTTTAGGCGAAACAGTGCTTAGCCTTATAAGCGAAACAATCTGTTGTGGTTTTTTGAGGTAAAACGAAAAACTATATTACGCTCTATCTATATGGTATTGAGCACTGTTTGTGTTTCGTAAACCAAAAACTTAAGCTAATTAATAATCATGGTATGCAGTAAAAATTTTGTATTGGTAAATTGATTAAGGATTTCTTAGAAATGTCTTGACTTGGTGTTAAACGCCGAGTGAGTTCGCTAAAACATTTCTTACAAATCTCGTTCAAAACTTACTAAGAATTTACCTGTGCAAAATTCCTGCTGGAAATTTTGACAGTATATAAAGCAGGCTTTATACAGGCAAATTATTGTTACGATGCACCAAATACTTTTTTATAGAGAAAAATTCCAGATATATATTTGCAGGGTTTTTTTTCGTTTTTCATTTGGTAGGAATGATGGTGATAGAATTTCTCTCTCTTTGTGGTAGTGGGCTTAAAACCACTTGAAAACAAAAAATAATTGAACTCTACCATGACTATACCATCGACCCAAATTTTGTTTCATTCATTTTGCAAATTCCACAAATTCCTGCAGTTTACCAAAAGCTGGGAATATTTTTCAAAGTATTCATGATTTTATCCCGTACATAATTCCACGGGCAAATCTCCAGTAATTAGGCGTTCAAACTTAAGGCATTCAGACTAAAAGGACCTAGTTATAAGCGCTTGCAAAATTACGGCAAAATGGCGACTAATTAGTCTGGGCGCGATTATCTTTCATTTTGGTCATGAGAAGCATCAATTACAATCCAATAAATATATTTCGTGACTTCGTTCCAACGTGCAAGGTTTAATTTTATCGATTTTTTACAATAAAATTACAGCCAATACCTCTACAAACAAACAAATTTTATTGAAAGAGAGCCAGCAATACTGATACACAGAATAAAATTAGAATTATTTAAGAATACGAGTAATTTATTTAAGGTTCAATAGTTCATATCTTTTAAAACGCTTTCAAACAGCTTATCTGCAATCTGGAGGTAAATTACTTGAAATATTTAAATTTTTTCCAGAATTTACCTTTTTAGAAAAGATTGCAACTAGGAGGTCCAGCTGCATCTTAGAGGTCCAGTATATATAAGGATCATCTCTTATTGATCCAGTGTTACTACAGGAGGAAACCTAAACTAAACTAACTTTATTTATACTGGATGGCTCTATCAGTCCTAAACTGTTCTTCCTAGAGGTCCAGTAAGGATCATCTCTTATTGATCCAGTGTTGCTACAGGAGGAAACCTAAACTAAACTAACTTTATTTATACTGGATGGCTCTATCAGTCCTAAACTGTTCTTCCTAGAGGTCCAGTAAGGATCATCTCTTATTGATCCAGTGTTGCTACAGGAGGAAACCTAAACTAAACTAACTTTATTTATACTGGATGGCTCTATCAGTTCTAAACTGTTCTTCCTAGAGGTCCAGTAAGGATCATCTCTTATTGATCCAGTGTTGCTACAGGAGGAAACCTAAACTAAACTAACTTTATTTATACTGGATAGCTCTATCAGTTCTAAACTGTTCTTCCTAGAGATCCAGTAAGGATCATCTCTTATTGATCCAGTGTTGCTACAGGAGGAAACCTAAACTAAACTAACTTTATTTATACTGGATGGCTCTATCAGTCCTAAACTGTTCTTCCTAGAGGTCCAGTAAGTATCATCTCTTATTCATCCAGTGTTACTACAGGAGGAAACCTAAACTAAACTAACTTTATTTATACTGGATAGCTCTATCAGTTCTAAACTGTTCTTCCTAGAGGTCCAGTAAGGATCATCTCTTATTGATCCAGTGTTACTACAGGAGGAAACCTAAACTAAATTAACTTTATTTATACTGAATAGCTCTATCAGTTCTAAACTGTTCTTCCTATCAGACTTAATTAAACTCCAAGAATTATCTCATATTTGTTCCAAAATCACCACAGGGTGACAGAGTACCCGAAGAAAACGTAGGTGTCTTGCAGAGTAAACCAGCATTGATTGAAGCTGCATGAAGCGACTATAATCCATTCTCGACATTCTAGCCGGGATTCTAGCCCTAGTGTTAACGGTTTCACATTATGATGCCTACATTAACTTTCAATAGTGAACCCAGGGGTCCCACAGTTAACAACTGAAAAATCATTTATGCGGTTATATCTCCGCACCGAGAATTTAAACAATTCAGTTGACGTGATTGAACTTAGACTGAAAGGGTCCTATAGTCCGATCCGACCTGTTTAGAACTGATAGAGCTATCCAGTATAAATAAAGTTGGTTTAGTTTTGGTTTCCTCTGTAGTAACACTGGATCAATAAGAGATGATCCTTACTGGACCTCTAGGAAGAACAGTTTAGAACTGATAGAACTATCCAGTATAAATAAAGTTAGTTTAGTTTAGGTTTCCTCCTGTAGTAACACTGCATGGATCAGTAAGAGATGATCCTTATTGGACCTCTAGGAAGAACAGTTTAGAACTGATAGAGTTATCCAGTATAAATAACTGAGTTAGTTTAGTTTAGGTTTCCTCCTGTAGTAACACTGGATCAATAAGAGATGATTCTTATTGGACTTCTAGGGAGAACAGTTTAGAACTGATAGAGTTATCCAGTAGAAATATTTTTTATCCAGTATAAATAAAGCAACTGAGAACGTAAATATATAATACACGTGTATCCATGTTGTTATAATCGGCCAATTTCTTGATTACACAAAAAAACAATTGAGTGACAAAAACATACCTCTTGCCAAAGTTTGTTTTCTTCAATTCCACAACACTTATTCCTTAATATTTGATTTCTGCCTTGTTTATTAATGTGTCGAACTAGTGAGTTGTATTCAGCAGTTATAATTTACAACTGGAATGAAAAAAGAAAAGTTTGAATATACGCGGTGGAAATTGCTTTGGCTTCGTGGGAAGAAAGACAAATCAGAGTTTATGTATGTTGTTGTAATGAAAGAAAAATCCGTTGGGACATTGGTAGCCAAGTATTTCTTCCATGTCTCAACAAATTTTGATCAATTGTAACTATAGTATAATTCATAATCTAGTCTCTCTGTAAATTTAATATGTTTTCTATTCTATGTACATTGGTATAGCTCTGTTTGAATAAAGTTCGTTTGCTGTTTGCGTACAATGGCGCCCATGTTCTTCGTGTAACAATTAAACAGTTTTATCAAACCTAAATTCAAAGGCTACAAAATTATCGTTACTCTTGAGTGATTGTGTCCTAAATGGTTGAATGTTCGCTGTATATATGGTCATCTGGCTCGTATCTTAAAGTGTCCCTGTCACAAAATGAGAGTTTATATTTTCGAAATCTATGATACAAAATATACGGAACTTCGCAAACGGAATTGAAATTGCTTTTTTAGTGTAAAAGTTATTGCCGTTTAAACATTGAATTTGGCCTTGTGAAAAATCTGAAAACCGCGCAAAAGGGACTGGGACGAAACAATGCGTGTGGCGTAATAGTAGGAACTTATGTAGCTCACTAATATAGAAATACTATTGCATGTACTATCATAGAGGAGGCAATAGCGCAAATAAAAGTCACGAAACTGAAAAATTGCCGAATATATGTATAGTAGGCGGTTGTTCTAATGTCACGGATACAGAGTAAGGCATTTCACTTCATTTTATACCTTTTACTGGAGGCGAGATGCACGAAGCGAAAAAGGACAGGGATTGACTTCGTGCACCTTAAACCAGCAATATGAGATCCAATGTTCAGCATACTTTGCGAAGATAGAGCTTGCTGGTAAAACCACGGTTAGCTACCGACGAAATTGGTTTCGTTGCAATTCCAAAATGTACAAATACTGTCGACGACAAACCTTTGTCTGCGAGAGTCAAGAGAATGGTATATGTATAATTTATACTCTAATTTCGTTTATCATGCACTTGAATATGGCCTAGTGCAATTTTTATTCCAAATTCGTTATTTGAATAGGTTGTATTTAGAAGCTGCTTCGATGCAGTCAACCGATATGGTCATAGTCACGAAACTGGAAAGCGCGATAAATATAAATGAGCCACAGCCAATGGATTCACCAGAAATATAACTGAAATATCGGGACAATATAGCTATGACTATGAGTGAATATGGTCAAAATATAGCTGATGAAAGCTAATTTCTTACGTCTACAAGCAATGTGCACTGTTTGTATTTTAGTTTAGACAGGGAAAGTAGAATTGTACGTATAAGTAAACTTGACGCAGTAAATTATACATATATACACTCGTTGTGTTTGCACCGCAGTGAAAACCCGTACAATATGCAGATTTTGTAACAAATTGTGGCATGAAACCAGATACACTGCGGGGGTGTATAGAAAATGTATTACAAAGTATAATCCATTGAAGCAACTTAATGAAACAACTTAGTCATTGCCACATTTGCTATAGTGCCTGGAACGAAAACAAGTCATAAAAATTCTTAAACGTGCTGCAACACTTTGTACAAATTAACCCGCGCGCACGAAGTGCAGAAAAACATCAGATACAAATCTTAATCTCAAATTTCAGTCTCTTTGGCAAAACAATCATCTGATGCTCGATATATTCAATGGCAAAAGAGGCTATGTTACTGTGACCGGTCACACGGGGTCACATGGTCACACTAAACCAATCTTATGCAACAATTAGATTTCGATCTGCTCGCAAAAAATTCTGGTAAAATAGACATGCCACTATGCAGTATAATGCCACAATACCAGTGCGCGATGCTGACGATAGTATTATTAAAGATTTAAAGTTGCAAACAACAAGGGTATCCCTGCATGTTTGGAAGTCCGGACCGGATATTTAATATCGTATAAATATAAAGTAGGTAGTGTGAATAATATCCTTAAAAGCTGTCTCACTATTTAATATCGTATAATATAAGGTAGGTTGCTGATAAATCAAGGATACTCTGTGTTGTTACTGTGAACTTAAATAATGAATGAATTAGCCGCGTTTATACGATCTTCGCGACTTATTTAGGCCGCGGATTATTTTAACTCGTACTGAGAACTTATATAGCCTAATTTATAGTTATTCAAATACTGTAACTGATGTTCCAATTCTAGGCAAGTACCACGAGATGCCTGCGGAGGAGGCTATGATTAAGCGTATTTTAAATATTGCGATGCGACAGCGATACGTAGTTTGTTGCCGAATTTTGAGTCGTTTATACGGAATGCTTGCGACTAACACGTATCACTATCAGTAATTTTCAACAAGTAGGCTATAATTTTCAACAATACCGTATATAAACGCACTGTTCGCAACTTATTTAGGCCGCGGCCGGCATAATTTCGCTCGTATATAAAGCCCTAATGTTTCTTTGGAAATAAGTAAATAACACTTGATTCTTTGTATATATATTATTATTATACTGTAAATCAAGATGTTAGGTAAATATGTTAGGATGTTTGGCAACGAAAAGTTACGATTATACTATTGAATTTGTTTCAGTAATTTTCCGATTTTAAAACATAATTTGCGTGCTATATGTTGCTCCGAAGAAATAATTTTCAATTATATGCTCGTATAATTATTAATTATATTGTAAATAAATTAAGATATTTTGTAACGAAAACTTGCGAACATACTTTTGAATTTTTGCTTGAGCAATTTGGTGATTTCGAAACATTGCGTCGCTATATATACTGCAGTTGTCTGTCTGCTCGGCATTCTTTATTAATATTTCCTGACCTTTTTGCGTGTATTTCTCTACAACTGTATCCACTATCCGTGTAAAAATGTATCATTGACATTGTCCATGCATGACATTGCAGCTTCGGATTCTCGCCAGTTGATTAATTAAATTACGGGTTGATGCGCTTGATTGTGTTTTATTTGAAACTTGTAAGAATCATGCACATGTCTGCGAAATCAGTTTACTGAGTTTACTTGTCTTGTGAGTTGTGTGTTGAAGCGTACTTGAGTTGTCCAAACAAACCTGCCCATCTAGCAAATTTTTGGCAAATTCCTTAATATGGACTTTGACAGATTTAGGCGACGTTTTCAGCATGCGGCATGCCCAAGCTGAAAATTGTATTTACCGACACCATGTATACTGGTTTGTTTTGGTGGCGAAGGATTTGGATTAACTTTTCCTTTGACGTGCTGTATTGCTTTTGCCTTGCATTTGCCCTTCGGAGTAATTAGAAATAGTTTATCCGATATAATTGATTATGAGAGAGTGTCCGAAACCGATCAATTTCCCCCCAGGCCCCCACAAATGTTTTTACATTGACTGTTACACAGTTGGTGCTCAATAACACGTTCGCCAGATTACAGATACATGATATACACGCGATGTCACAACGTTCTAAACGAAACGAGTAGCTTTTTCAGTGGAAAATCTACGAGAAGAAGTAGACCAAGAAATAGATCAAGAGGCAATTGATTACAAATTGTTAAGTGATATATTGGAAGACTGCATTTCGGCACAAATAATTTTTTCCGCTGTACTTGTTAAATTCAGACTCAACACTGTTTGTGCTTTTGCTAATATTGTTCCATCGTTATGTGTACTGCCTATAAAAATATGTGGGGAAGTTTTGAAGTTGTTGGCATGAGAAAGGTGAACCTGCCGAATCTGGTCAATTGAAACCCCGTTCCCCCGACCCCCGGGACAACGCGGTTTTAATGCACCATTTACCCCGCGGGTACAGGGTAAATAACAAGTCAATTTATTAGCCCGGACTATGTATTTGCACATACGGCACTGTCTTGATTGCAATTTGTCGTTAGTCCGTCATAATGACCCAGTAAAAGTCCAATACCATCATCATTACGGTACAAATGAAGGAATTAAAGTGTCCTAAAAGTGTAGTCGATGCAAAAACTTTAATGGTTATTCAAAGTATGGCAACCTTGAAACTGGATGGAAATTGTATCCTTATCATAATATATTGTATCCTATATTATCATAAAGTCATAAGTTTTGATATAAAACAAAGAATCAAACGGCGCGTTTATAACTTTAAAAAGGCCGACTGGCAAGGCCTCAAGGAGCTTCTGTCGAAAGTCCCTTGGGAAGCAGGCTTACTTACTAATGATGTTGACTCATCCCTTTCAAATTGGTGTGACATGTTTTTTGCGGCTGTGGACAATTCCATCCCTAAATGCACCTCAAGAAATGTAAACAGGCACCCCTGGATCGATAAAGAACTAGTATAACGCTTATTAAAAAAAAGAATACGCAAAGAAAGAAAGCTTTTAAAACAGGTTTTCAAAATGACTTGGATAAGTTTAAAGATCTGCGTCGTGATACCAAACGCATGACAGCACAGAAAAAGAAAGGTCATTCATACAAAATGAAAGTAGCACTTGGTGAAAATCCTAAGCGATTTTGGTCATATGTAAAATCAATTACCAATCAGAAAAGTACCATTATTTTTTTACGAAACGGTCAATCTTTCATTACAAATAGCTACACCAAAGCTAAATTATTGAACAAGTACTTCCATTCTGTCTTTGCAGCTGAAAACGAATTAAATCCTCTCCACGTTTCTAGATCATGTATGTAGGCTTGATTTTAGATTTTGAGATTCGTTTGGGCCTACAGGGGGTTGATGGCTTTTATTTCAGGTTGCGTGAGGTTGAGGAGTTAATCGGAACTTCGCTGATTTGAAGGCAATAGACAAGACTATACACTATAGACTTTAATTCGAGATTGTACGGTTACAATAGTTCATCGATCGTGCGAGTTCGAACTAAATAGAAACAAATAAACTATACTAAGTATAATCCTAAATTTAACTATAAAATTAATATGTAGAGAATATATCGTGACAATAGGATCTGTTCAATACTTCGGTACAAATAATCAAGTTCAACAAGAAAATAAGTCATAATCTATCTTACTTTGGTTTCCTCTCTACTTCTTTTCGTTGATTTTGGCCTAATTTCAATTCCAAATAAGGTTTTCTTTTCACTTTAGATTTAGTGTTGTTTCTCTCAGATCTAATCGCTTTTCGTTTATGATTAATTAAGTTCTGTGCCCAAGGGCTAATAGCGCGTATTATCTAGTATCGAATTTCAAACTAACCATGTATACCTCCAAACTATTTAAACTAGGGTACCTGCAAGGTAGGGATTGCTGCGGGCATTAAAAGCAAATAGTGATGATAAGCACCTAACAAAAGTACGATCTGTAAGGTTGTATATTAAAGTTGTATAATATTAAAAAGTAGATATGTGGAACTCTAAGAGGTGAAATATTTCAATGAACAAGGTTAATATACTAATCTGACATAACTTGAAACAAAATAAGAAATAATGTGTCCAAGCACAATTGTATGTGAGCACTAAATTGTCCAAGCACTTAACTATTATCTTATTTGTCAGTTTTTTTTGTCCACCGAGACAACGTTTTTCTTGGTGTTGTAGCAAACAGTAGCTTCAACGGTTAACAGAAATTCTATTATAGAATCGTCATCTAACGATTCAAAGCTTTCCGTGGAACCTCCAGCGACTTGACTTGTGTAAATATGATACAGTTGTTTGAGTTTGTCTTCAAACAGAAGCAGAGATATTGTATTTCCCGCCTTCAACACAGCAAAAAATCATTTTCTTATTAAGAAAAAAATTTCTTAATTTAAGAAAAAAAATCTTAAGATAAGAAAATAATTTTCTAAAATGTAAAATGCTAGTGTTATAGGACAACTTACATCTTAACAAGACTTAGAACAACGTATATCTTATTGCGTCAGGTAAATTTGTAGTTTTTATTTCGAATTGAAGAGACTATATGACCGGCAGCTCACGGTTGATCAAACACTAAATGGCCGGCAGTACATTGACTATATAGTTAAAGTTGAATCTTCAGTAATCAGTATAAGATATATAAACCGACCCCAATCCCAAACCCTTCTCTAACCCTAACCCTTAACCCTAACCTTTTGAGAGTTAGACCGGCTGCCGGTAATATAGTCACTTTGTTTTTATTTCGTTTCCAAAATTTGAGCTCGTTTCAGTTTTATTGAATCGTTTAAGAGAATTTTTGCCCTCCGGAATTTTTATCCAAGCAGGAATAGTTCGCCATAGTTCGCGTATTCACTAAACGCCTGGTACCTAGTTTACCTTTTAGAACGCGGAGCATCGCGGGATAGCGTCGTTTTACATTTTTGTGAAAAATTTTATATAAATATCCATGAGCGCCTTCAAGGCAATTTAAATGGCAAATAACGATGGGAAAAGCATCAGAAAGTCCTTAAAATGTTGTTCAGATACCACAGGTAAGAATAATTGTATATTTGACTTGTTATTTAAACAGATTCATTGCGAAATAATGTAGTGATTATGACTGTTTACTTGAGCGAAGTGTGAAAATATTCCATTGAATGTTTGAATTTGCCGCGTTCGTTTTGCATATAAAACATGCAAATGTTGCTTTCAGGCAAGGGACGAAAGATTAAAATATAAATTCATATCTATTATTGTGAATTCCATACTAATTTACGCACTAATATTAACAATTTCACAATACTAAATTGCCAATTTGGCAGTTTGCTAGACCTTTCAAATGTCAAGACTCAAGGCTATATAGTGATATGAAATAAGATATTATACATACGGATGTTTTTGAAGATCTGTTATAGCATTTTAATACTTGAATAAGGATTGGA
>CACRXK020011506.1:0-16252 GCA_902702795.2 Paramuricea clavata | reverse complement strand
TTGAAGTAAGCCTAAAAGCGTTTAACTAGAAATAGTATTTCGAAAGTTATTAAGCACAAAAGATGAATTGCGTTTATTTTGATACACCCTGTATATGTCTGTTATTGGTTTGTTTAGGTTAGTCGTTTGAATTGTGGGTTAGACATCTGTGTTGGCCGTTGCTGTCGTTTGCTTAGGCTGCACGGTGTAGTACATGGCCGGGTGCATTCCTTGGTTATGATATTGAGCAACGTTCCTCTTGAAATGGCCAAGTGGTCCTTTGCGTTTGGTATTCTTGCTGGACATTAGGAGGAATGAATGCAGGTTGGTCATACTGATCCTATAAAGAAAAACACAATTCTTAAACCTGGTTCAAGTAGCTTAGCACGAAAGGTAGCAAGATCCAAAGAGTGGACAAAAGCACAAAACATTTCTTACACCTTCAACTGGTTACTAGTCTCCTACGCAGCTAGCCTGCATGGCACGCGGTCCCTAATATCGGGCAAGCCTGGGAAAGACCGCCTGCCATGCAGGCTACTACGCAGCCTGTTCGCGGGTCAGAGGTCCTCGGACCCGCGAACAGGCTGCGTAGGAGACTAACTGGTTACCAACTTTTAATTTTAACCAGTGCCCAAGCTAGTTGCTTGGAATGTATATCTCAGGGAAATATTGTGCTTCTGTCTACATATTCCTGATAAAGAAAATGTCAAATTTTGTTGTGATGATGCGTTTTCATTTTGTATGCTTGCTGAAGATTTTGAATGTACCCGTGTCGCACAATTGGTTGGGCTGAAACTCAACACTAATCACTTCAGCCCTGGCTGAAACTCTTTACACGCATGTGTTGTAGTGTTTTTATAAATTTATTTCGCGCGTTAATTTCTATTTGCCGCGAAGCCAGCGACAAATTTACCCGGGCTGAATCAGGTTGAAAGTGCCCATGTAATAGTCAAAATGTTCAACCCGGGTAGCCGGGCTGAAATCGCTCCATGCAATCAGCCCCTTAATCTTTTTCAGGCATGGTTCATTCACAAACTATAACACAATATATCACATATATCATAGCAACCTCGTAAGCGCAGAAGCCCTGGGTACGAGGTTGATATCATAGGACAATGGTATACTGTATACTAATAAAACAAATTTAGCATCTTCTTCAGTTATGGCAAGAAATACAACAAAAAAGTTTCATTTTGACAAAACCAGTCAAACATTTGTTAGATCATATGAAAGATAATCAAATTGGCAACATTGCCGCAGTCCTTTCGCGTTAGCAACTGTACTTCAAATTATGCAATATGCAGTATTAGCATATACGGGAGAGAATGCTTTTCGCGCAACACTGTGTACTGGCCATTTTTTGTAGCATTTATCGTGGTATTATCAAATATCGTGACAATAGCTTTCATTTAACTGCCTTAATTCATATGAATTCAGAAAGGCCATTTTCTGGCGAATTCAGACATTGGTTTCCAATGCTGTCAGTAGTGCCCATTATTTTTGCCACCCAAAATCGCCGATTTCCTGGCGTGACGTAATATTAGGGATTTCACGTTTCCGGGCACAATTTTCGTTCAACTTTTTCGTTTCATATTTTCTTTCTTATGTCAAAATAATAAATAGGCATTGCAATTTTAAAACAACAAGTCCATTACACTTGATTGCCTTATAGCGTGATTTTTTCTTTGGCCGGCGTTTGTCGCTTGGCGTACGAAAGCAAACTTAAATTCTCTAATCCCACGTAACTCCAAGATCTGAACAGATAAATTCACTGTCTATTCTCACCACGATCTAATAAAGTTGATGTTTACCTGCTCAATTTGCATATACGGCGGCTGAATATATCCTTGCATTGGCGAATGTCCCTGGGGTGATGATGAGTATATTGCTCTGTTTGATCGCATCGAACGTGGTGGAACTTCCATTGGATGACCTGCTATGTAAGAAACTTGACGTTGCCCTTGCATCATGACGGTTTGGACCGGATATGAAGTCTGTAAACACAATTTTGTGAAAATGAGAGATCCAACCCCTCGACATCTAATCGCCTAATTTAGGCAATTTAGGAGTTTAGGAACCAATACAGAACTTGAAAAAAATCTGGCCTGATGCAAGTGTTTAACCAGTTATGGTTGTATGTTACTTTGTCTGATGTCGGATAGACAATGGGACAGGCATACACTTTATATCAAGAAGGGTACACCTGAAAATGGTAGAATAGACGTCGATGTAATTATGTCAACGATGTGATATCAAATATTTGGTCGATACTCAACTAACCATTTCGGTCGACTAGCCATTTTTGGTGAAGCACAAATACATCTTTCACAGCTTCTTATATATTAGTTGGATCAAAAATAAATTTCATGTGCACTCGTTTCATTAATTTATTTTATTATTTTCGCATTCTCACAGGTAGGTTGCATATAAGACTATCAGTCGATTTCGTTTTTCTCACATAATGACCTGCAATTACCTGGTTGTGTAGCTGCTGTTCGGTAGACACCTTGTTATTGGTAATGCCATCGTTATTTGATATTGGCTTGGGATTGTCTTGTCCGCCTGAGGAAAATATATATTTATTTAATAAGAATTAATAATTAATATTTAAGGCTCAAAGAACCAAGGCGAAAGCTCAATAAAAGTATTCATAATTAATACTTAAGGCTCAAAGAACCGAGGCGAAAGCTCAATAAAAGTAATTCTTATTTGAGAGAAATCAAGGTTTTTGACTGGCTAACAACCAACTGTAATATCATCATATCAACTGAGTGATGTCATAAAGATGATATGAAAAATCATATCGTGATGACGTCATACTGTGGAAATACGAAAAGTAGAAATGAACTACCCTTAACGGTAGCAGTTGTGGAAGTCAAATCTGAACCTCTGTACTATAGGCATAATAACTGTGTCATTCACGATTAGTAATCAAAATGTTCCATCGTCATTTTATTGTTTTGAAAAGCACATCATGCATTCTCTATGTTTTGACTTTATTCCATGCATACCTGGCCCGCCTTTCTTCTGTTTATTATCCTTGACTTGCTGCTGGGCTGTTAATCTTCGCTCCTGCATTGTTTTCATTTCCGTGATTGGTGGACCGTAATGTTCTTCCCGCAGAGGGACCCAATTGTTTTGACGAAGCTCGATCACATCACGAAGCATGAATATGACTCTTGATGAGACTTTCTCAGCAACTATAATCTTGTTGATGTGGTCGAAGTATTGCTTCATTCGAGGCTGAAATGAGCGTCGATTATATATTATTAAAATCATTGCAAAGTAAATGGAGTCAGCTACATGCATATATAGTATTTTGTTTAACTCCCTCCAAAGTAGCATTTTGTTTAATTTTATTACTACGCCATACTGTAGCTTTAATAGTTCTGTCTAAACTGTCCTCCTTGGACGTATCAGAGTGATAGTTTTCATTACTGCTCAATACTGTTACCACATGAGTTAACTACATTTATTCATATACTGGTAGCTCTATATAGCTAATGGTTTTGTTCAAACTGTTCTCCTTAGAAATACAGTTGTATGTCCTATCCCATACTGCTCCATCCTACAACTACAGTAAAATTAATACAAAAATAAAATATAACTTTCAGACATGTTTCCGCTCGCTACACTAGAACATGAATATAGTCCTCCCAAAAATAAACGTTTCCCCAGATAGATTTACAACCTCAGGCCACTTTTCGCGCAGTTTAATTTCAGTAAATACTCAACTAATTTCTACAGTTTACGGGATGGTTTTTGTCGCATGCCCATATATGGCATGCAACTCTCATATATAGCTCTAAATTTCATGACGCGGTGTACCGGTGGTGGTAAATCACGTGACAGATTCGTAAAATAGGACAAATATTCGAATAAAATTTGCCGAAAATTTACGTAATTTAGCGTCTTAGAAAAATAGATAGAGGTAGGTAAAGCTTTACTGTTTTTAATTCATGAAATTGATATTGCCTGTTCACGTGAGAACCTTAAGTTTTCTTATTTTGACATAATAGCTATTTCTCAATCAATATATTGATATTAAACTCATTGAACCAATATTGTAAGTTTCAGGCCAATTGTACAAAATTTATAGGCGGATTTCAGATGGTTTCAGATGGCATGCAACATGTACTCACTGTGTACCTATTTTTGAATAAATTCATTACGTAACTGTTAACCTTTCTGCAAGCTTTCCTTTTATGTATTATATTTATAATTTTAAATTTATATCCTGCAAAATCTAAATTTTTGCCGGTGTCTAAGCAAAACAAAGCCGATTTGAGCACATATTTTGGACATTAAAACAATCTACATAACAGCAGAGAAAAATGAAGTTTATAAAATGGTTATACCAATGCATGATAAAGACAATTGCAACCAAAATGATATGAATTACCTTTGCTATCTCACGATCAAGATCTTTACCAATCATGAACATCAACATGCACATGCTTTCCAAACTTTCTTCGTCGCCAGCACGAAGTAGTCTATATATACAGTCATGCATTATGTTTTCTGTTAACAACTGAAATAAAGAGATTAAATTGCGTCTTACACTTTTGTTATTATAAGAGGAAACTAAACTACTTGTATTAGATAATAGCTCTATTAGTTCTGAATTGTCTTCCTATATGTTCAGTAATACAACCCTTCTTCATCCAGTGTTATCCAACGCAGTAAACCCAAACAGTACTACATAACTTCATTTATCCTACAAGCTTTAAAATCACTTGTGAAATTTTCTCCCAAGAGTTACAGTACGAGTCAAACTGGAAATACTCTTCTCACATTCCATTGACGCAGTCGTCCACACTATCTGCACCAACACTCTATATGGTGGCAAGCAGCTAGTGGTCATACAAATTAATACACCTTCAGTTTAAACAATTCTCCGATAAACTTGATATTCCCTAACGCCCGTCTTTTATTCTTCGCTAGAGCTTCGTCCATTCCCTCTCTTTTAACCTTTCTCTCTTCTCCCTGAGAAAAACGAAGACCACTCGATCACGCTGACATAGAGACGGTGGTCAAATTTAGCAAACTTTCTCCCACTCGTGCGGGATCGTATTGTCAGTGGACATTTACAGAAAGTGACCAGTTTTTTGAAAAATGCAAAAGTTTCAATTTTTCACTGCAAGACCGCTGAAAATGCGAGCCTGCGGTACTGGGAGAAAAATTGCTGAATATGACCAGCGCGATGTTAAGGTTATTTCATCAACGTAATGTTTTCTAGAGCAAAACGCATGGGGCTATGAAGAGAATAAATAAAGGTCCATATATATTGCTGTGTCTAATAGCCTGTTGCTCCAGATTTTAATTTTTGTTAAAACAAATTGTTTTATTGTTCTGGGCATCCGATTATTTAGCAATTATTATACAGTTACGATAGTTGACAGGTTGATATAACATGGAAACACTCGTTATATACAAGATTTGATAATCTAAAAAGGCACTCAACCTACCTTTTGTCACTCTTATTTCCACTGCTGTCCATCCTATCTCAAAATTGTCTATATATGCATGCATGTGTGTACAGAGTCGTACTCAAGGAGTTAAGGGCAAAAAAGCCAGAAGGGGCCGAAGTGTTCTTTTATTCTCATGCTATTAATTTATTATAGTCTTAATTTATTATAGTTATTGAAACTTTTAGCAACGTTCAAAGTATCTGTTCTCTATACGGTAGAACAATCGAACAAATGTAAAGTCAATGCATTAAAAAGGTACAACCCATGCGAACCTATATCTTTATTTATTTGGAGGTATAAACGATCAATCAATTAGTAAATATACTCTATATTGTTGATAACATGCAACTGCCAATATGAACCGACGGGCGTAGCTCTGCATGTAATCTTTATAAAACTTATCAATTTATTCCTACCGATAATCCTTTCGGTTGATTATATTTCCACAACAACGCTTGTTTGTCCACATTTTCTTTTTCAAATTCCTTCTGACATCGATTCAGTAACAATTTACGAAACGACACGTGTTCTCCTTCGACATCAGCAACTGTTATCTATTCATAAATATCAACATTATTCATTGTTGTTTTGCTTCATTAACAATTAACATTATTTAGCAAAGTTTTTCAATCCATATGCTCAGATCTCCATTTAGCATTATATATAGGGTGTAGAAAAAGAAAGTTAATCCAACTTTGGCATGTTAACGTGCGTTGGGTATTAAGTTTATAGATTACTTCCTTCATACCAATAAAGATCAGGCATTTAGCTGTCAACTGCATGACACCTTTTTGTATCATTACGATCAAAAATGGCCAAATACAATCCGATTTAGCGTGGTTGGTCGAAATCACACTTTCCAACTTTAGGAATTATATATATGTCCTTCTAAATTTCGAATATTTGAACAAATTTTGGTTGTCTATTTGGGAAACGTTTGTGAATCGCGAATTGAAATTATGGTGATCAACCCACATCTTATACAATCTTTCTTCAATTTTTTTAATTCATAAATTTAAAATTAATTATATTATTAATTATAAAATAATGTAAATTTAAATTAATCTTAAATTTGAAATGGGAATAATTTCAGTGCTTAGGCAATAGTGCGAAATGTGATGTTGACCGTGGCCACTTCGTGTCATTTTACAATTAAAAGCACGGAATTTTAAATGGTAAGGTGTACGAAACGTGTAAATAATGGTTCGTTTAATTATAACATTACTTCAAATAGACATCGACATATATTTGCATGAACAACACTTGACGCTGGTTCACTGATGGCCTAAAAGAAAAGAAAAGCATTGCAACTTTGATAACGTGTCTTAAACAAGAAGAATTAACTAACTTTAGAGAATAAACTAAATGCTAACTTTATCAGTTGTAGTCGATAATAGCTATATCAATTCTAACCTATTCACCCTAGATATCCAGTAAGTGTATATAATTTCCTTTTGGCTGCTGTTTACTGCAGGAGGAAACCCAAACTAAACTAACTGTATCAGTTGTTGTTTGTGATGTTACTCTGAGTGCGTTATCCACAGCGGGAACTGGCCACGGTGGGAATTGAACCTACGACCTTTGGAATACTAGCTCAATGCTCTGCATATTCACCTGAGTACACAACTGATAACACCAACACAAAAAAGTCATGATTAATAAATTACATTGATGTCAAAGGAACTAGACTCAGTTCCGAAATATCACATACTCGAACCGACCTGACCGCGTAGCTCAGTTGGCAGAGCATTGGGCTAGTATTCCAAAGGTCGTAGGTTCGATGCCCACCGTGGCCAGGCGTATTTTTCAAGCTTGCCCGGTGTCATCAGTTGCAGTGGATAATCCATGCATTAATTCTATGCAAACTGTTCTCCGATCCCTGAAGGTTGTTCTCTTATACCTATAGGTACGTTGTGTTACAACAGAAGGTAACTTGAGCCTTGCTATAATCTCAAACACATTAATAATGCGTCCAATCACACTGCTTTATTTTGTTCACATGTTAACACTGGATACCGCATGGTGAAGTATATTGGTCCAGTCCTTGAACTGGATCAAATTTAATCCATCTCACCTAATTCGCACTGGAGTAGATTGTAAGTCCTTGCGTTTTGATTCAGTCCTCGGCTTGATAAAAAAAAGCGGACTTGAAATGTAGTCCAGTCCCCATAGTCGGATTTGAAATATTACTTATACTCAGTGAATAATCTCTGAGTATACTCCTAATCTGTTCTCCTAATAGTCCAGCGGATATGCACAGATATTTGAGAAAATCATGCACTTTGTGAAGAAAGCACCAAATTCACAGGAAGTGTAGACTTTAACATGATAATGAATCTTAGATATGGAGGCATCATCAAAATTGATGCTGATGGCTTAAAATTTAGGATTTCTTATATTCTTTTAGTAATCTCTTATAAAATTAAAAATTGTGAAATTGCAAGTTCACATATAGCAAAAATGACATGGTCATTAGAAAGCTTACAAAAAACTGCATATAAGACATTTAAGCAGTTACTTTGATTTTCCAACTCCTCTGGAGTTATGAGCGGTTGAACTAATATGTTTTATAACTGGAAAACCGCTTGGAAAATCAATCAGCCGTTTGAAAGTCTTATATGTAGTTTTTTGTAAGCTTTCTAATCATGCAAGTCATTTTTGCTATATGTAAACCTGCAATTTCACAATTTTAAACAGTAATAGAGTTTAATAAGAGAATAAAAGAAATCCTAAATTTTAAGCCGCCAGCATCAATTTTGGTGATGCCTCCATATCTAAGATTCATTATCACGTTAAAGTCTACACTTCCTGTGAATTGGTTGCTTTCTTCACAAAGTGCATGATTTTTTAGTTTTCCGCTGGACTATAAGAAATTCAGTAAGGGCAATCAATACCTTCTCAAATATTCTGTCGACCACTCCCGCCAGACGTTCAGGTGTATCGATGTTTAGTGCCATGATCTGTTCTGCCGAAGTCTTTAACGTTTGTGGAGTCAGTTTATCCAATATAGCCATGACTTTACGTTTTAATTTCTACAGGCATTTAAAATTAAAATATTGTTGAAATTTTACAATGTGTTTTTAAAATTATTTAATGTGTTTGAAAATGCGAGACATGGTTTGTACACAGAACCAGACAACATCTAGTACAGATATTGCCATTATGGACAGTTCGTCTTGCGTTCACATTTAACCATTGACATTTAACATTTTAACGGCGGATTATCTGTACATATTATAAATCGGACCCCTGCACCTCCCTACAGAAACAACGTGGCCAGGAAAACCTCTGAAATTGATGCTTTTCACACTTTGCCAATATTTTTTATTCTGCCTCACTTTTTTAAATATCTCTATACGACTTGTTATGCAAGGCAACGTTGGCGTAGATTATTAGGCACACTCTGTTTTTTGTTGAATACATTGCAGGAGCATGTGGACAATTTCTAGTTGTACTGTATATGGCCTCTCCGAGCATTTTGAGTCCAACAACAGTTGTTGAACCAATAGTCTTTGCTGTTTATTGCACTGTTGTCTTAATGGCCGCGTTTCCATGTTTGTCTGTTTTAGCATGTCAGGCGTTCGTGAAGAGTATAACCCTAACGTTTTGCCCAATCGCAAACCTATCCTTAAGTCTACTCTATACGAAACGTAAGAAATAACCGCCATTGGGGCAAGAGTGCAATAAACAGTACGTCTATTACCTTTGGGGATTGCTTTCCTTGCTGAACCGGAGCGTCCAGTACGATTTCAATATCGGGCAAACCTGCCGGTTTCGTAGTACACAGTGGCATGTATTGTAACTGCAGCAAGAAATCTCGTTCGTATTTTCGTCTTGTCTGCTTAACAGGAGCTGCTGGTTCTAGAAAATAATGATTGAAGCTTAGACACGAAACAGTACACGTTGTTTTTGGGTTAATTATATTCTTCCACGGCAAATGTCTTTATAGGTATTGAGACCAATTCTCCCACGACACCAAAACAGTTATATGTCCAAGATTGTAGGTCTTTGAACAACTTTTTGAATATTAAGTTTTTTGGTACTTTGGCATGGCAACCTTTTCCATAATTAAACCACTTGTATTTGGCCACATTTTATTCAGACTCAGTTGGGGCCTGTATAGTGCTTTCTACTTGGTCCACACAATAATTCTTAAGGTTATACCTGTATCATTTTCTTTCTCCATTTTATTCTCATCAGCAATATTTTCTCCCTCGTCTTCCCAACTCAAATCTTCTTCTAATGGTTTGTCACTTTGCTCTGGAAATAGCTCAACCGGTTTCACTCTGTTCTCGACAACACGCTGAAGTTTACAATCGTGTTCCTATTAGAGTTACACTTTCACTTCTTATTATATTAAATAAAATATTGAATTAATTTATTATAATCAGCACATCAATTAGTCAATTAATCGACCATGTCATAATTCAACTAATACATAATTCAATTGATTCATCAACTGAAGATTAGTCAACTAGTGGATCAATCAAACATTTAATTAATTGAACCATCAATGACCCACTTTCAGTAGTCAATACATAAATTATTACTTCTGTAAAATGTCAATAATCAAACAAATGAACAAACAAAAAAATAATTTTCACTGTCAATCACTAAGCCATCAATTAATACAAATTCAAATAACTGAAAATCAATTAATCAAACACCCAACGATAAATCAACTAACTGATAACGAACTAAACAAACAAAAAATCAATCAATCAATAGATTAACCAATTAATTAGTCAACGAAGTCACCAGGTAATCAAACAATCAATCAATAGTTTCACCAATCAACCAATTAATCAATAAATCAACAAACTAATCAGTCGACTACCCAAACAATCAATTGATTAATAGACCAGCTAACCAACAAAGAAATCAATCGATTGATTAACCAACCGAATGATCAATTAATTAGCTAAGCCATTAATCAACGTATCAACAAACTAGTCAATCAATAAATCAGGAAAACCATCAATTAACAGTCCTAACAAACTTAATTAACAGTCAGTAAAGTAATTAATGAACCAATGAAACAATCAGTTAATTCATAAATATATTATCAATCATTAGACTAATTAATTCATCAACCAATTAATCAATCAATTCATTATCGCATCAATAGAACAACATACAATTACTCAATAACATTAACCAGCCAATTAATTTACCAAATCATAAACAACCAAGTATCCAATCAACTAATCAACTTATACGTAATTTATTTTATCAGTCCACCAATCTGTCAATGATATATTCATAGAAATTAGTAAATAATCATGTTCATTTACCTCTTGTGGTGGTGGTTTATCTGTATAGGCATTCATTAAGTCTCCTCCAGTCTCTTTTTTATTCATCTCCTTAAATCTTTGTTTTGACGATTTCTTTTTGAGAGGTTCTGCAAAAAATAACCTGGAATATTACTATATGAAGTGGATTCTGGCACAATACACCTATATCAGGCCTCGAATTTCCCTGAAATCAATCGACGGCAATGGAGTTAAAAATTGCCGTAAAACGTAACAGCTGTCTACGGCAATTTTGGCAGTTTCCACGGCATTTTTTCAAATTAATAAAAATTTAAGTTTATTGTTACTTTGCATGGATTGTTGACAAGAAAACTGAGACTAAACTAGTAATTTACGCATGATTTGATCAACATCTCAATTCAAGTATCAAAATAGTAATGCACAGTGAATAGTCTAAAAATTACACTATACGGCAAAAAATTGCCGTCGTTGCCGCAATAATCCACGGCATTTTGTTCTCCTTCTACGGCACTTGCCGCGATAAAATTCGAGCCCTGACCTATATACCATCACCTTTTTAACTCGGCGAAGGGGTGTTGATTCTTGCAATATACAATTGTCCGATTATAATTCCACCACAGTTGCACGTGCATAAGAAGAAATGTTTACTTACCAAAGGCCTTTTTTGTATCTGTTAGCCATTCAACTTTCTTTTCAGTTTTCTCAGAATTAACAGCGTGTGCGACATAACTATCCAACGACTTCGTATCCACAACACGATTTGGGGAATTATCCAAGCCACTATCCATATTGTCACTCTTTATCTGTTCCACTGGATCAGGATCAACCGTATTTTCATTACCTGTTTTTCTTTCAACCATATTCTCAATATTTTCTGGTACTCTATCTGAAATTTCCTTGATTTTGCTTGCCCTACTTTCTGTCACCGTTTCTCTATCAGCCCGTAAAAGCACAACTTCCGGCTCCTTCTGAGTTTCTTTCTGACTATCCATGAATTTCTCTGTCATTTCTTGCAACGATGGTGAGCTTTGACTTACCTGTAAGTGTGTTTTGTATTGACGACTCTTGCACTGGATGGTTGAGGACTCTGTCTGAGCAGTTGAATTGCTCAACAGAGTTGTGCTACCAGATCGACCGTTTCCTGTACTGTGAGGGAAAAATCATCTCTAGCTAATGTCTTTCATCGGGTCTCGAATGTCGTTTCGGTTTAGGTGTAAGCTGTCATAATTATAACTTTCTGAAAAAACTTCAAGATCTTGGAATATCATGCATTAAAATCACAAAACCGTGAGAAAGTGTTATGTCAGCGTACTACAAATATATGTCACGTGTTGACAAAATTGAATAAATTGTCTTTAAGAGTTTATATAATTAGTGTTTAGTCAAATATTGTTTAAAATCTCAAGAAATAAACAAGCTAAAATAACTTGGCAAAGTATCAGACTATTGGATTGTCTTTACAATGACAATGCAATCATAAACAAAAAGTGTGAAATTTCGTTGCATATACGCACTTTGATCACCGCTCTACCTTAGATCGGCGGTTTTGTCCTTTGTTTTAACGAGTTTTTATTAGGGGTGCACCGGATTTCAAATCCGGCCGGATTTAAATTTCTGTTTTCACCTTTTAAAGTTTAAAAAACACTTATTATAAAATATTAAGTTACTAACAAAAAGATGTTTAAAAAAGGTTTAAACACAATCAAAAATCTAAACTGACACTAACTAAAAATAGTAAAAAATATAAACAGTCATTTTCAATACTGATTTATCCCCAATTGTCCCCATTACCAGTTTATCTCAAATCCGGCAAATCCGGCCGGAATTCTGGCCGGAATTTTTGTCCAAATCCGGTAAATCCGGTTCCGGCCGGATTTGAAAATTCCAAATCCGGTGCACCCCTAGTTTTTATCCTTTGCAAGTACAACAAAAACTTCTACAATATGGATTAAGTTGCTTACCTTGCACAAGCTGATGAAGATCTTCTGGCATCGTACGTTTGGCTGGGCGGCATATCTGCACCACTTAATGCCGAATATCTGTTCCCCTTAGGTTGATCTTGTTTTTGTGAAGAATTATTCAATTCAGCTGAAATACCACGACCCAATTGTCCAAAACTGGGAGCCAAAGAGATTCCCTCAGTATTTGCTCGCTACAGTAAACATGAACTCATTAGTTAGTGGAAGATATGACCAGTGGTACTTGATTGACAGGTTACAGTAAATCAGTAATCAGTATTGGCCAACAAATGGTAGACATAACGAAAGACGTACCGAAGAAAACCGTAGAAAGACCGAAGGCGGGCGCACTTTCGTTGTTAGAACTATTGATTGGAATGCATGCCCTTGATGTTTTATTACACAATCAAGGACCTATACCTCGTTTACAACGAAAATACAAAAAGTGTCCCACTTCCGCTTCTGTAGTTTGTTGTGATTTACTGTAATTTGTTATGTAATCTGTAAATACCGCGATAAAATTTAATGAAACTAACTTATTATGCAATGAAACTAACGAAAAATGTATTATTTCCCCTTTGCTACAAATGATCTTATTTAAAAATAGAGAAAACTAAGTTTTATTGCGGTATTTATTTTATTGCGGTATTTATTTATTTAACTGCGCAGAATGACCAGCATCCCATATATTATTAATATCAATTCTATAGATTTTCAGTTTCATCCTTTTGAGTGTGTGTCAGTTGCTGAGGTTGACGAACCGCGTTGGTTGCATCGGTTCATGATTGGACGCAGTCTTGAAAACATCAAGAAGATCATCCAAGATTTGTTTTTAAAAATGTGCTTTATTATGCTCACAACTGTTAGAATTGAGGGTGTTATATTCTGAAATCTTCACAATTAATAGCACTTTACTATTTACAATTATTATAAACGCCCACCCTGTTAGCTCTATCATAAACCTGGATCAAGGCTGTGCTGAGTCTATCTGGTTCTCCTCGTAAAGTGATGGCTTCCGTGTCCGACTCCAAAGGTGGCATTTCAACAGATACTCCTGAAAACAAACAGTTGAATCTGCTTAAAGCTGATGCTTTCCACCAGACCAAAACATGAACTATATTTATCGCAAACCAAAAAGAAACTAACTACATGTATTAGACTTGCTTCAAGTGTTCTTCATTTACTATACCCACCTGTGGATGCAAAAATCTCTTGTAATGCATGTCCTTTGGGTCCAGTAACATATTTGTGTTCGGATTTCTTTACCTCAATGGATACAGCGGTCACACGTCGCTCCTGAAAAACAGAGGTCATCATGGAGTCTATATACAACAGTAACGTTTAACCCATTGAGCGACAGCGCTCTCCCCTTGACTTGCGCGTCATGGTGCAATGCAGCTTATTGGATTAAAAGCACTTCAAACTTTTGAGTAAAGCATTAAATGTTCGGAGGTTCCTAGGGCATTACTTCTGACAAGTGGCTACCACCCAAGTGCCCCAAGCTATATACTATTAACTTCACATGTGCTGGCCTTTGCTCAAAACAAAAACGTCTTTAATCTTTTTACCTTTGAAAACAAACCACTGAAGCTTACTGTGCTAGCTTGGACGGCACTCAGGTGAAGATATACGTTTGTTTTGTTGTCTCCACCGGGCAAGCTGAAAAGTTTGCTCGACCGCAGAGGGAATCGAACCTGGGACTTTTGGTTTGCTATAGTCCAATGCTCTACCAAACTTTTTAGTCAAGCAAACATTTTCACCTTGCCCGGTGTGGACACACTCAATAATTGGACATATTGATTATATCTACCTTTTCCTTATAGATCCTAAGGATTTTGTCCTTTGCCACAGCCACACCTTCCTTGTCACCAGAAATTGTAATTTCATCCTTTTGTACCGATGGTGGTGGAATATAGATCTTCGTGTTTGTTTCCATGGCAATTTTCTGTATTGTCTCCTGATTGGGTCCTTGGATAAATGGATGATATATTCGGGGAATTTCAAGTCGTTCATATCCTTCTTTTGCCTACACACAATACAAAGATGACATTTATGTGACTTGTATTTATAAAATATGTGTTTTTAACAGAGACCATCAGTTTGTATTCATATTAATAGATTAAAGTCGACTTGATAACCAATTAATAACCAATTACTCATAATATATTTAGCTAACTACTAATAAAAGCTGACACAATAAACAAGCTTAGGATAAAATTGTAATGTTCATTAGGGATTCGCAGCTTGTATCTTACCTACATTTATAACAATTTACAGCATCATTGATACTAGAAAGATGATATTGATTTGGCATGGCTATAACTTTTCTTCGAAAAGAACTGCGACGCGAAAGAAGACATAATAGTATAATACCCTAGCTTCCTAATCCATCACACCAAACTGACATATATAATACAGATTACATGGTCCCTAGATGAACTTTTTGTCGATGTAAAACTGACTCGAACAAATAATCTGTCAATTACTATCTTTGTAGTTCCCCTTGAATGTGATCAACTCATGGCATTTTTTTCAATGTGATGTAATCTCGAACGGTTCTCGAACGGTCTGTGCCAGTGTATGTACTACTAGGTAGCGACGACAACAAGAAAGCTGCAGATCAACTTACTGCATTTTACCCTCAGATTCAGAAAAGTCAATGCACTGGACGTTCAAAATAAGCTGATGGCTGCCGGAGCTCTGGCGGCTGTTATGAAATTTAAGCCCCGTTTACACTACGCTCAATTTTTGGTACGGCACGGATAAAATTGGTACCCATACCACTTTTTTGGTTCTTGGACTACCTATTTAGCTAAGCCCCATTTACACTACGCTCAATTTTTGGTACCGTACCACTTTTTGGTTCTTGGACTACCTAAATAGGTAGTCCAAGAACCAAAAAAGTGGTACGGGTACCAATTTTATCCGTGCCGTACCAAAAATTGAGTGTAGTGTAAACGGGGCTTAAGCATCGGTAAAAGAATGGCTAGAACATACATATAAAAGTAATTTTTGGTACAACTACCATCTAAAAACCAAAAACAAGCTACAAATACTGTAGGATGAAGGAATGATTTCTGTTAGAAATTTCTTTTTCGTAACCCACATTCATCACATTCCTGACGTTTAACGTTTTTAATGACGCTTTTCTTTTCGAAACAAGAATTCCTTCTTATATTGCAGTACACAATTTAGCTTTAAGCTGACTATATCAATTGATGAAAACACATACTGGACAAAAAGATGACCACACTTGAAATATTGTCAAAACTTATCCCATACTGCACTTGTAAAATTATTCTTTCAGCCGCCTTAACTTTCTTAAAAACAACTTTGAAAACCCTGAAAAATATAGCGTAATAACAGGCCTTAAAATATCGGTCGCGGTCACGGACATTGTCCGACCCATTCGTGAAATTGTCCTACGTACAAAGGAAACCACCGGACATTCTGTCCGACCAAAGTGAAACTGAGGTTTATTGTTTGTCCGACCCGAGTGTATTGGTGTCCGACCGAGTGTATTGGTGTCCGACCCTAGCCCAGGACTAGAGGTTCGTATGTTAAATGGAAA
>CACRXK020011505.1:0-16252 GCA_902702795.2 Paramuricea clavata | reverse complement strand
AACATTTCGCAACCAAATTTTGCAAGTTTACTAATTTTAATAAGTTCTTAACGGGAATTTACTTTTTTTTTTGCCTAGATCGGTTAGATCAAAAATTTGTCTAACATGCAAGTTGTCTATTTATATAGTTTTGCACATTTCTGCGTATAACTTCGGAACTAGATGAGATAGAGTAGAGCATTAAACGGTCAACCGGCTTATTTTTTCATGGTCTTTCAGATGAAGCAATAAAAATTTTGGTTGCCAATATCCTGTAAGAACTGAGATTATTTTCACAGGTTTGTTTTTAAGGTGGCTCAATACAGTTAAAAAAATGGAAAATTCACGATTTAGATGCGTATTTTTGGGCAATTATTACTTGTTGATAAACAAAAAGTTTCTTACTTATTTAAAACAACATCTAAAGAGTTTGCATTTGTGCACAAAAGTTACGCAACTGCCATTGCTATGGCAACAATAACGTTTCAAGATGGCGGATGTTTTGGCTTTAATTAAGTAATTTAACTCGTAAAAGACATCGGCTACCTCCCAATTATTTTATTTTAAATAATTATTTCTCTTAGTATAATCAATTTTTTGGACAATTTTAAAAAAATCTGTGAAGCTGATATTTTTTGCGTAAAGGTGATTTTCATAATAATTTCTTTTTGACACCACAGAATTTTTTTAAATTGTCAAATTAATTGAATATACTGAGAAAAATTATTTTTTTAAATAAAATTTGGGGGTCACCGATGTCGTTTATGAGTTAAAATACTTTAAGTCCAAAATATCCGCCATCTTGAAACGTTATTGTTGCCATAGCAACGGCCGTTGCGTTACTTTTGTGCCAAAATTCAAATTCTTTAGATGTTGCTTTATATAAAAAAGGTACCTTTGTGTATCAACAAGTAATTATTGTTCAAAAATACGCATCTAAATCACGAATTTTTCATTTTTAAAAAACTGTATTGAGCCACCTTAAAATCGTGACCGGAATTAATTAATCGTTGGCGTAATAAGGAATGTGAAACACTTTAATGATAATAATGATATCAAAGCAAGGGCATTCCCTCTTAATTATAAGGGTTTGTTTCTCTAGAAACTGGAGTGCTTTTTACTAAATTGCATATAGACAGCAATTATCTTGCTGTCTGAAACCTAGTGCTGAATTATATTAACGATTTTTTTGTATTTTACAAATTACTTAGATAGATTATTCGTTTCTAGTTCGTGTCATATATAGACTAAGAATAATTGGCACTTACCCAAACGCTACTGTCTAAAAATGTTTATTTAACGTGAACTTCAACCAGTCCATGCACAAGAGCAATAATATAATTTTTGACTTAATCATAACCTAAATATGAACATCCGGACAAGTGAAAAGCAATTATAGGCCCTATCAAGATATTTTTGAACAATACTGAAATTCTAAAACTGAAATTTACTTTTTTCGTACACAAGTATAACAATCGTTACGATGTTTACATATTATGCAATCGTCTATGAAATCGTACTAATCAATTAATATTCTGTAAAAGCTCGCAAGTATTAAAAGAATGCTTAATTTTCATATCCATGTCGAAAAGATTTACCTCACTTGTAAGAACCATGCAGGGTACTAAGCGAAACGCATCTATACCATGATGGTTTCTGTCAAGAGTATTAAGAACCTGGATTATATTTATACAGGTTTGTTTTTATAATCGTGACCGAAATTAATCGTTCAGCGTAATAAGGAATGTGAAACACTTTAATGATAATAATGGTATCAAAGCGAGGGCATGTATTCACTCTTTTTAGGTTTCTTTCTCTAGAATTAAAAGAATGCTTAATTTTCATATCCATGTCGAAAAGATTTACCTCACTTGTAAGAACCATGCAGGACACTAAGCGAAAGGTATCTATTATATATTGATGGTTTCTGTCAAGAGTATTAAAAACTGGGATTATATTTACAGGTTTGCTTGATCGTGATCGAAATTAATCGTTCAGCGTACTAAGGAATGTGAAGCATTTTAATGATAATAATGGTATCAAAGCGAGGGCATGCATTCACTCTTTTTAGGGTTTCTTTCTCTAGAAACTGGAGTGCTTTACTGGCTTTTAAAAAATTGCGTCATACAGCAATTATATATTCTAAAACCTAATGTTTTTATACCAACCATTGTCATATGAACGAACTATTTGATAACGTGTATAGAATATATTCATTGCAGGCATATGCTTTCTGCCCAGCTCTTCAATATTTAATTTATTTTAGCACCAGATTTATTCTAGGCGCGCTTACCTATATAGTCAGTTTAAATTGTACACGAAGGAAAATATACATCGTAATTATTATCCTTTACTCTATAGATAGGAGTTTTTGGAAAGAAGACACAAGATTCAAGACTATAGTGCGACCCTATTTGAAAGTTGTTGTGAACTTCAAGTTTCATATTGCCGTTAACTTCGAATTTGAGTGTAAAATCAGCTTGAATTGTGTGTTTTGTTTTCAAATGCTTTATCTTATTTTACAAAATAATTATATATTTAGAGCATACAGGTTCTTAAATGTTTCTTAAATTAAATGTTTCTTCTGTTTCTTAAATTAATATACAGCGTATACTCGTGTATACATCAGCAAAGTACTCAACCTTTACTTCACCGCGCCAGCGCAAAACGACCCCCAAGTTTCACTATATAGTGAAGCCATAAAGCATTTGAAAGGATTTGGTGTAGATGACGCAAAAGGTCTAAAATTGCATATAATAATCTCGAATTTTACATCCACGTAGGACCGATTTGTACTAACAAATCGCGGAATATATACTGATGTTTTCTTGATTGTTCGTCCAGTGATGTACATATATTAATTCTCATTGACGCAATAATTTATTATCTGCCAAGACAAACTGCGATATTTTTAAATTGGGCATCTCGCTCAATAGAACTATAACGGTTGAAGGGTTTTTTGTAGGTGGAAATTTTTAGCGGAAGATTACAATTTTAGAACCAACCAAGAGCAGCCGGGAAAATTCAACTCTATTTCCTCTGGCGGGAATTAAACTTGCGGCCCTGCGATTCCGGTGCAGCGTTCTAAATGCCATTTCCGCTTTGAAAGAATAATATTTTCGCCGGAGTATTTTTTGTCAGTGGAAAATGTACGTTCTTGAGTGGAAATGGCCTTATAACCGACCCTTCGATTCCTGCCAGAAGGACTATAATTATACGATTGTATTAATATTGTATATGCTTTTCTGCTTGTTTGTATTAATACATGTACAGTTGTATTAATATTGTATATGCTTTTCCGAAAATTGTATATGCTTTTCCGCTTGAAATTTCCATCTACAAAATCTCTTCAAGATAAACTAGGCAATGATGTGCGTAACAGATGACTTATATGCAAGTATATATTAACTTTTTGTATTTTCCAAATTATTTAGATAGATCATTCGTTTCTAGTTCGTGTCATGGACTGAGAAGAATTGACACTCACGCAAAAGCTACAATGTTAACGTGAACTTCAACCAGTCTATGCACAAGTGCAGTATATCATTAAATTTGACATCATCATGATTACCTAAATATGAACATCCGGACAAGTGAAAAGCAATTGTATGAAGATATTTTTGAACAAATATTCTGGAACTCTGATAGGAATTTTACTTTTGGTACCAATTAACCACCAGGTTTGCGCCTGATCCCTTCGTTTACATGCAGTCGTGGTAATGCAGCTTAGTCTCATTATGTAATAGTTGGCAGCCGACTGTATAGAAGAATGTTTATATCTCATACACATGCATACAAAAAATTTACCTTAGTTTGACGATCCAGGAAAAGTAGGAAAAGCAATTAGGATGATGTTGTGTAACAGTGCAGCAAATTTAAATCTCAACTGTATATTGGGTTCTTTCCAAATGGTAATAGTATTTTATGAGCTGAAACGTTTGTATATTGCTGTGTCAACTAATCTTTATGTGTTATATTGCGTGACCACTTGACAAAAATAGTTTTATATTTAGATAATAGAGAATTATTTAGCAAATTATCCTATGTGTGGAATGTATTCTTTATTAACAATGGCAACCAGAAATCATACGTAAACAGAAATCCTTAAATATTTTCGCTGCCTGAGTAGAGGACGTCACTACTAACCAGGACGTTCATACACTGAACTAGGACGAGCTAATTTTGTTTTGGATTTTATGTGCTAGTTTCTATAAACGATGTTCGCTCCTACTATGGTGTCTGGTTCTGTAAACTCGATATTAAAAGCACAATTAAAAGTTATAATTGTGTAATTATTTGATAGCGCTATTCCTGTGAGTAAATAAAAAACTTTTATAAGTTCTATTTAATTCATAGTCTGCAGGTATAGTCATGCTGATATCAGTATTTTCTGGAGCTCTTAGCATTGCACGAGAAGTAACAGGAATGAAAAATCAGGTGAGGGAAATTGAAGCCGAGCTTTGTAGATAGTGCCAGTCCCTTTTTACAATTTTTATTGAATTAAAATATACATTTTTAAAATCGAAACAATTTACCCAGTTTAATTTCCTTTCATCCTTTCCTTTTTCATCTTAGAGCATACTAAGAAAGTTATCCTTTTCACTCAAGTACTCACACCGAATTATTGAAATATTACAGGACCGAAAGAAAATTTGTTAAAAAATGCGCGAAAATTCTTGAATATTTGGGCTTTCCAGAAAAGTTGGGAGATATTATAATACAATTTATGCGGAAAAGAAATACATATATTCAGCAAAGATTTTTAAGCAAGTAACGTTTTTAATAGCAAAAACATGAAGCCTGCTCAAGGCGTTCCCTCCGTCGGTAAAGGGGAATGGCAGCGACAGAATTGCTTCCGGTTATGTAGGATGTTGATGAGACGTGGTTTAGCACCTAATAGTCCTGGAGCTGCCATGAGGAGAAAATGATCTCGATCAACCCGTTCCACAGTAAAGGTTGGAAAATGAATTCTGGTAGATTAAACATCGCTGATTAACGCTCAGTGGCGTAGCCAGCCCGACAATTTAGCCCCGCTATGCAAATTCAAAATTATTATCATTATTCATTTCTTTAGAAATTGATTGTTTTCACAGTCAATGAACATGAAAATATTTGCATAGCGGGACCAAATAGTCGGGCTGGCTACGCTACTGTTAACGCTAGGCATGTTGTAGAGTCGAATTGTGGTATCAGTTTTCTCTTAAGGTGGCTCACAACCGATTAAATAATTTCAAAGAATCCAAGAAAAATGGAAAACACGATCTTTCGAAAATGGCTTTGTTACCAAGGCAACGTAGAAACGAAATAAGTTTTTGCATTTTTCACAGCACAATACTGTGGCAATGTTGCAGCCAAGTTTCATGACCATACCTTGCACAGTAAACAGTAAAAGGAATTGTGCGCTACAAAGTTAAAACGTATATCGATCATGGACGTTTGTATTAACTAAAAATAAAATGGCTTTACACAATAGTAAGTCAAGATGCGTTTTCAAAAAGTCTAAGGATATTATTTCTGTGATTGTCTAAATTTAAAGACAAAAATTGCGCGGGAATATTTGGAGACGCGGTGTATAAATCTTCATTAAAGCTCTAAAGCATGGCAGATTCTACATGTTATATAGAATATTTATGAGCTTGCTTGATAACAGTTTATAGTATTTCAGAGAGATAATCAAAAAACTTACATCATACACTGTCTGCTATTACTTCAACGGCAATCTCTTGAAATAATACAATAATTCGTTGGGTAATCAAGACTCTTCCGTGCATATACTCATGGTTTTAACGCAAGATTTAATAACTGATCCACTGCTGCATACAATTAGCCTGTATTTACAAATCATGACTCTGCTTAATAACGGATGTAAATAATCTTTGAAAGTTAATAATTAAAAGTTAATAACTAACGCATTGTAGTCTATTTTATGAAAGATACGAGTTTCCATTTTTTTCTGTCAACCGAAATGTTGGAGGTACGAGACATAACTGATTGCTGTGACTATTTCATTAACCTCTATTTATAATATAGCATTTGTAAATTCTGAACGCTGATTGGCTAAGAGCGTGTTGAAATAACTCGATGTCAACACGGGAAATTTTCAGCCGCTTGTAAAAACGGAAATTTTTCTTATCCTCCGGGCTTTTGACATTGCTATATTATAAAAAAATATAAAACTTTTTTCCGTGTTGATATATAGTTATATCAACACTCGTGGAAGTTGGGAAAACTCGAAATTGTATGAAAACACTCCACCCTTCGGGCGTCGCATTTCCATACAATTTCTCGTTTTCCCAATTACACTCGTGTTGATATAACTGTATATCAACAAATAATTAACAAAAATAAAACATTTTCCGTGTTGATATACAGTTATATCAACACGAATGGAAATTGGGAAAACGAGAAATTGTGTGGAATAATGCCGACTTAATGGGTTAATTGTTGTTGGGTGTAAGTTGTTTCTCACACAATACTGAATATTTGGTTGGCATCCAGTCTGCCCATTTCATTGCTGTTATCCAACTTTTTAGCCGGCTGGGATTGGTTATAGGAAATCTAAATAGTGTGAAGGAAAATATGTATTTTTGGTTCACTGATGTTAACAAAACTCAATTTTTTTTACCTTCAACAGGCAAGGACCTCTATGAAAGTTATTGTCAACATGCATATATATATATAGACTCCTAACACAGACATCAAAACAAGAAGTTCTTTTGGTCTAATGTTCTTTTACTAAAACTGTAAACAGTTTTATATTGTAGGCAACAAGCTCAAAACTACATTTGGTGTCATTATTGTATTTACAAAATTATTTATTTTAATAGTCTTGTACTATTCTGTTTATATGAAGTATGTTATAGTGTACAAATATACGATGTGTGTTTCATAGACTTACTTATGGAAGGACAAGCAAATACCATCTTTAAAATCGCCACGTCTGGCCTTGCAGTTACACTCAGCACACAAAACAGGCCAAGATTCAAGGCATTCTTTTGATAGAAAAACAGATTTTTTAGAATAGAATGCCCTAGAATTTTCAGATGAAAATACTGTATTTTCGTCGAAATAACAATGAAAGAACAAAATAAATAATAGTAACTTTTGGAATAATCAGATATATGTTACATTACTTTAAAAAAACTGGTAAAAGACTGAAGGAATGCACAGGATAAGAAAACATTGAAATAGCTTTTTATTTATGCTACATTTAAGAAATAAACAAGTAAAGAAAACATAGCAATCAGCGAGGCGAAGCGATCTCTAGTCTTTGTCAACTTCTCGAGGTGGATTTACAGTGAGATTCACAGTGCCGATCGAACAAGACGAAAAGATGTTGTCAAAGCTGGATCTGTGGTACATTGAGGTATTTTGAGATGTTGATGTTACATGGGAAAACACTTGAGCTGGCTGTGAGTCATTAAAATCAATTTGTAAGCTGGCATTTGAGGATACGAGCGATCTGGTGAGAATGTCACTGCTTTGTCGAAGCTGTGTTGAGGATGGACGCGAGGTATAGCTGTTCAGCGACTGTTCATTTCGGTGACCTGAAACGGCCATAATGTGGCGGTTTTCAAGACCTGCATCGGACCAAAGAGCAATCGCGGTGGCTCTCACACAATGGTTTGTGTAGATGCTCGACAGTTCGGCTTCCTCGCTAATTTCTCTCATCATAACACCCAGCTTATTTACACCGAGTGGCCAATTTTCGTGCCAAACACTGTCGCTTGGGGACCACTTTCGCTTCGGAAACTGGAAGAATGCTGAACAGTGTGGATTTAACTTGGATATATAATGCTCCAAGGCATTGTAGCCGTCGCTGGGGTCGTCTGTAGCACGGTACATCCTGCCGTCTTTTTCAAAACTTTTCGTGTCGTCAAATCCACCGGGATGATTTTTTGACAACTCGTCGTGGGTCATAGTCGCATACTGACGGGAATTTTCGTCAACCGCAAAAGTAAAGCTGGACGGTGTTAGGTTTCGTTGGCCTTCTCTACCTCGTCGACACCAATATAAGGTTGTGTGGAACCAAACATTTCTCAAGAGACCGAGGGGAGTCGAGCTAGGCGAAGAGTACTGGATGAACTCTCAGCTTTTGAAGGTCTGGCGTCGTTATGGCAGGTTTGTGCTTTGTATTTTGTTTCCCGAGTTGCTTTAAATTTTTAATTTTCGCATCGAGTATCATGTTGGACTTCATGAAGGCAGGATTTTTAGAAAATTTGATTCCTCTGTTGTGAGGGGGGTAGTTTAAATGCCGCTCAATTCCGCTTCTCAAGCCGAGTAGGGTTGACTTTCCGTAGTTTTCGCCGGTCTTGTTTCTCACTTCTGCATAGAAAACTCTCAGGTTTTGATCAAGCTCTTCCTCGCTTTGTTCATGAAGCTCTTTACTTATGTTTCTTTGCAGGGCCCACTCTGAAAGACAACCATAATATATAAAAACCTGATTACTTGGAGAGGTGTAAACTTAAATTTAAAGTTCAAACGAACTACCTTTGTAAACAGAGACAGAGACAGCGAAAGCATTGCTGTATTTCGTCCTTTTGGAGTGTGCTGCTTCTAATAATTCGTCTAAATCGCTTGCTTCTAAATTTGCAAACCTTCTGGGGTTTTCTGCATCGCCTCCAGTGCCAAAAGGTTGAAAATTGGCCATTTTAAAAACTTTTTACTTAAATTTTGGGAATACGCTTTTCAATTTAAAGAGCGGCGGGAAATTTCCCGTGTTGACATTGAGTTATGTCAACACGGCTCTTAGCCAATCAGCGTCCAGAATTTACAATTGCTATATTATAATTGTTAAATATTACATATAGGACAAATTACTGCATGTTACTACATGTTACTGTTCATGTTACTATAAGTGTACTACATTTTTACCATATAATTCTATAATTAATAAGTTCTTTGTATGTTACCACGTGTTACTGTACAATGCTACTGCACTTGTTACTATCAATTTATTATATTTTATTACATAATTTCAACAAGTTACTACATGCTACAGCTGTTTTCTATAAAAATAGAAGTAACATGTAGTAACATGTAGTACAGCAGTAACATGTAGTAACATGTTGAACTTTTCAACATGTTGCTATATATGTTACTGCTGTACATTACATAAAGTATACATACTTTAATAATTATAAAAAAAAACATCACTAACTTGTTCAAATTATATAGTAAGTAAGAGTTAATTACCGAGAACGAGGTTTCTTAGCGAGATACAACCCGAGGGGCGTGTCCCGAAGAAAGCATCCCGAGGGCCGTAGGCCCGAGGGATGCTTTCTGAGGGCAACGCTCCCGAGGGATGTATCTCGCTAAGAAACCGACGTTCGAGGTAATTAACTGACTTAGTTCAAATTTGTAAGGATTGAAAAACAATTAAATCTACTTTTTTGTCGAAAATACTTGCATTGAATTAGGAGAATAACGATTGTTACCATGGGGTCCATATGAAAATGAGATTGAAACGTGAACTACCTTGTAGCGACGAAAAAAATGCTTCCAGGCAACCGGAATCAGATGAAAATGTAGGCTTATGGAAAGAGAATTTTTGCAAGCAAATGACGAACCATTGGGATTTTCAGTGCTCAAACTAGACAGAGATAAACAAAGAGTCTTGAAAAACGCGTATTGAGCGTATACCGAATATACTGTAGGCACAAGACACAACACCATCTGGGCAGTTCGATCGTATTTGGAAAGAGTGGGCCGAAGGTAGAAGCGCTATAACGAACAATATGTGTATGGGTTTGTCGAAGCAAAGATTCTAAATTTGTTTTCAATAGGGTTTTATTTGGGTAAGAATCTAAAAGCAAGTGGAGGGAATTTGACATCTCTATAGGGAAAAGGGGGGTTGATGAATAGAATTCAATTGAATTGATGATTAAATATTCACCAGGTTTTATCTAAGTATATAAAACCTGATTTTTGCGGGTTTTATATATATATAACCCGCAAAAATCCGGGTTTTATATAGATAAAACCCGTGAATTTATAATTATTAATTCAATTCTATTCATCAACCCCACTTTTCCCTGGAGAGATATCAAATCCCTCCCCTTGCTTTCGGATTCTTACCCAAATAAAACCCTATTGAGAACAATAGAAATCCGCACAAATTCGAACTAAAGCTGGATAATGCTTTACATCAAACCATGTTAAAACAAGCGACGGTTCGTTTATGTTCATCTTCAGTTCCAAATACGTTACCATAATTTGTGGATTTGTATGCTAATTTCAAAATTAGTCGTGTTCCGTGCGATCTGATTTGTCAAAAATATTGCGATTAATTCCCCCAAATTCCTCGATGTTGAGCTTTAATCGCATCGTCTTGAAGTTAATTAAAAAGCATTATTTTTCTCGTGGAATGTTTTTCCAACTCGGAATTCTCCGACAGAGTCAAGCTTTTTTCCGTTAGGGTTTTTCCGATAGAGCATATGTTTTTTATCGTTTCGGAGTTATATCCGCCCTCACATACACGAATTTTCATATTTTCTGAAAAAGAGGACTATATAGAAGGAATGATTGATTGGAAAGTGACGGAAACAGTGGCGTAACCAGCCCGACAATTTAGTCCCGCTATGCATATTCAAAATTATTCTCGTTATTCATTTCTTTAGAAATTGATTGTTTTCACTGTCAATGAACATGGTTGTATTTGCATAACGGGACAAAATAGTCGGGCTGGCTACGCTGCTGGACGAAAAGCAGAACCTAGATAGATTACCTTTAGGAACCTGCTATCATTGAATGGAGCATTTCATCCACCAATGGTGGTTGATAGACTGTGTCTAGAGAGGAGAATCGGTGGCCGGGGTCTCACCAGTATTGAAGATTGCATCAAATAAGATTTCATAATACGTATATTTCAATGATCGGTCAGAACCACGTATTTCGACAGCAACGATGTATGGCACCATGTATTTATGACAGTGGTGATTGTCTTGCTCTATAATATTTGAATGATATCATGATCATCATCTTTTGTTTCTTCGTGATCTCAAGCAGCAAGGTGATACTCTTACCTTACTGTAAGCACTCAATAATACTTACTGAGAGCAGGGAAAAACTGTATATTGCCTTATAATAATTATTATTTTTCACAGAAATATTCTTACTAACAGTAAATTGACGTATTTGCTGTATTATAAAAATCAACTAATCTTCTCTATATCCAGATATAGGTGTTCCTGGCACAACTAATCTTCCTGCCGGGATTCTTCTTCCAACTAAAGGTACGACATAATTAGGAATACCGAATGGTTTTCCGTGCGGTATTGCGTGATCCATGCGCGCGGGATGTTTCGACCCATTCGGAAAGCTTAAAAGCTCGAACCGCTAGCTGAGAGCTTTTCTACGCTCTCCAAAAGTCGAGAAACATCCCAAGCGCAATGGATCACGCTATCCTGCACGAAAAACCACAGGCTCATGGTTTTATAAAAGGACAACACTGAAACAATTTTCAGGTCAATTCACTCTCTGTAGTTATTGTAAACATTTGGTCACTGTTTTGGTGAACTTACAGCTCGTTTAATAGGCAATTCCAGCTTTTAGTTTATGCGTGGAGAGGACGATGGGAAGTAAGGTATCACATTGCTGATTATGCTGAAAAAATTAAAATGGTGGTCGTGTAAACACGGAGTGACAGCTTTTACTTGTAAATATTGAAATATTTCGATTGTTTCGCTAGTTTTTATTGACATTTTTCAGCATAATCGACAATATGATACCTTACTTCCCATCATCCCCTGCAGGCATAAACTAAAAGCTAGAATTGCCTATATACTGTTATTGTTTATTTCATGCATTAAAATATTTACGTTTTCCGACATTTCGTAAACCCAGCGCCAGCGGAAGGCATTTAAGTTTCCCGTGGATGTTTTATTAAACAATTTAGACGGAAAATATTTTTCAGCGGGTATAATAAATATAGGTTATCATATAAGGGATGAGGTGATATCAGTTTTATCGCTCGAGGGATGATATCACAATTGTCACGAGCGAGCGCAGCGAGCGAGGGACAATTGTGATATCGTCCCGAGAGCGATGAAACTGATATCACCGAATCCCGAGTACGATAACCTATTTATTATATACTTGTACCTTTATCAGGGTTTGACACCCAAAAGTAAACAGTTTTGAAAAAATAGGATCATTTTGGAATTCAAAACAATTCATCATTTACTGAACAAATATGATTTTAGAAAATAAATAGACCATTCATATAAATAATATACAATTTAAGTCTTTCGTTTTGTATTATCGTTCTTGTTTTCTTTGATAAACTGTCGACATCAACCAACACGAACCTCGAGTCGGCCATCTTTGTTTTGACAAGGCGCGAAATTTAGCGGGACAAAAAACGATATCCGGGACAAGAAACGATATCCGGGACAAAAAACGATATCCGGGACGATATCGTTTTTATGTCCCGCTGCTTCCTACCTGATAAAGGTACAAGTATGTGATAATATGGGATATTGTAATGGGGAAAATTCCATGCTACAAACTGAAAAATTCTTATGGGTTTATACCTTTTTGAAAAATTACAGCCTTCTTTTGGCAATTTACACACTATCATTGATCTAAATGGTTTTATTTTTCTGATACCAATATGAATATATTCTTGCACAGTGCCAAGGTTAATTTTGTTTAATATTCATTTGAAGTCTGTGGCATGACCTGTGGTGACCACAGTGTGGTCTCTTCCACATTTGACTAGGCAACCGAGTTTATGCCAGGTCAAGTCGATGGCAACACAATCAGATATACGACCACTTGGCTAGGTAATATTCCTGTATGGAGATTGCAACTGCATGAATATTAAAACAAGTGCATGAATCTTCCTAAAGTCACTGTGGAAGATCAAGTGATATTATCATTAGAAAATACACCCATGCATGAACTATATTATCATAGCACAATCTATAAGCAAAGGCTACTAAAGTAGGATCTTTACATGCCAGAATAGGCCAGTTAGTAAATGATATGCAATTAATATTGATAAATACAGAAACAAAGCTCTTGACGGAGATTAAAATACATCAGGTTTTCATGGCCAGAAATGTGGATTCCCCAACAATAAGCAGTTTACGTCGACCATTAAAGATCCGTTTCCCTTCTGACAAAACGTGCCGCCATTTCCACTGGAAAAGAAGTGAAATCATGCACAATACTTAATTTTGCAATTGCACCACTAGATCCATAGTATATCCATACTATTTCCATACAATATCCATACTATGGAAATATACAATTGTTATGGATAATCAAAATCCATTCTATTTTCAATAAAGGTCCATACAATTTCCATTCTATGACCTTCTGTCGATTTTCAAAATTGTTCCCAGTGATCCTCGTAAACAACGCAACGAATATACGCATAGCAATTTTGAAAGAATTCGTCCATGTTAACCGCGTGCAATTCAGCGTGATATAATTTGCTATATATACGATGATTCGCGCGACCATTAGCGCCCAAAAACATTGCCTAAACTGCGCTTATTTTAAAATATTGCGCCATACGTTTGGTATCAACACGAAGCTTAGAAACAAAGCTTTTTGATAGTTTAGGATTAAGGAGGGTTTGTTTTAAAGCTATTAAATAAACGGGGCCTAAATTAATTTAGTAGTTTCATTTAATTGTTTGTCTTGCTTTTATTTGTCAGTACAGAATATTGTAAATTAAAATATTACTACAATGCAATACGCGTAGTATTTCATCAGACATCTGCACTACATTATACATACTGTGCAAGGAAAACTACAGCTTAAATATTAGTAGACGTTTCTTCTTTTGTCACGAAACATCACAGCTCACATCGACACTACTTCTGAGTTTTGTAACCGGCCGAGGCGAAAGTAAATCATGCAGTCGAGAAAACGCCTCACCTCGAAAGATTATTTTGCAAAACATTCTCGTACACACAAGAATCGTAAAAATACAAATGTTGAATTGTTAATATTGTCAACTGTCAAGTTCAGTTATTTTTAGACAATATGGTGTTAGCCAATCAGAATGCAAAATTGACCGGCCCAGACCAGGGCTTTCTCGTGCCTCGCCTCGTCCTCATACGAAAGCCCTGGGAACGAGGTTGCTAGACCCTATCAAATGCTTTGCTGATGTCGAGAAACACCACACTTACTGCCTTGCCTAGTACGAAAGTTTTGTATATCTTATGCGTTAAATATAAGGTTTGATTAACTGTAGAATCACCTGGGCGATAGCCTGACTGCATAGGATCTAAAAAACATATGTCAAGCAAAACAATTATATAATCTCGTGAAAACAATTTCTCCATTACTTTTGATAACGACGCTAATAAAGATGATGGGTCTGTCATCTATTTTCGATTGACGATCAACTTTAGTTTTGAAAAAAAGGAATAACATTAGCCATCTTCCGGTGCTCTGGAAAAACTCCAGAAACAATGAGAGGTTGACCAATCGTGTGAAAACACCTGTTATGTTGTGACGTATAAAATATAATTCCAAATACAGTATATATAATTATTTTTCCAGGTACCACTCTAGGAAAAACATCTGCTGGTAGTGAAAAATCTGCAATTGAACCAGGTGTAGTTGCTGCTGGAATAATAGCCTCCATTATTTTTCTTGTTCTTGTTGTGGTTGCCTTTGTTCTTGTACGAAGAAAAAATCGAAAAAAACAGCGCGAAGAATCGGTAAAGGTAAATTTAATTTTTGACCGTTTCAATTATTACTGGTAGGTAAAGATGACAAATACTCGCTATCGATTAATAATATCGTCGGAGTAATTGTAGTTTTCATCTGTTAGGAACAGAAAAATTACGCCATCTGTTGCATATCTGCTGATTTATAGGGGCGAAACTTGAGGGGGTATGGGGGGGGGGGGTGACACCCCCCAAAGTACGAATCATCTGGATTGGCAAGGCGAATCATCTGGATTCGCAGGGCAATCAAAAATTTTAAATGATAGAATGTAGAGTTATTAGGTAACTTCCAGGACTTCCAGAGGGAATTGAATAGAATTTATAGACCTAAATTTTACAGATATTGGTCCAAAAATAAGGGTTTGATCCATGTTTTAAGAGGAATTTGTTCGGAAAATTTTTTTTGAACCTTAATTTCATTGGTAATTTATGTGTTTTTCAACCTCCCCCCGCTCTCCAATGTTTTTTGAAAAAATAGTGGCCAACAAATTTTCCCTGCAGGGCATCATCGGCTTTCGCAGGGCAATTCTAGCAGACACTCCCCTAATTAAAAGGGGCTGGTTTCGCCCCTGCTGTTTTATATCTCCTTACTAAACTGAAAGCGCTGTCATGTTACGTGACCTCACACGAACGAAGAAAGTGTCAGTGTCAGTTGATTGGCCGTCTGCTATATTTGCTGTGCTATTCTCTTCATTTTGCTCTATCCTATATTTGCTGTGTGCTATTCCCTCAATTTGACTGTGTGCTATAGTTGCCGTGTACAATTCCCTCAATTTTGGCTGTGTCTATAGCCATATTTTCTGTTTCCTATTCTCTCAATTTTGGCCGTGTGCTTTCTTTGCTGTGCGCTATCCCATCAATTTGACTGTGTGCGTTATTTGCTGTGTGCATGTCCCCCAATTTGGCGCTTGGCTAAATTTGCTGTGTGATATTCCCTCAATTTTGGCTGTCTGCTGTATTTGCTGTATCCTATTGTATCAATGTTAGCTGGGTACGTAATTTGCTGTATGCTATAATTCCTTCAACTTGTCTGTGTGCTATATTTTCTGTGTGCTATTCCCTTAGCTTGGTTGTGTGCTTTTCTGCTGCGTGCGTGCATTTGTAAAAATTATTTTAGCAGGCTGTGCGCTTTGTCTGCTATGAGTTATTCCCTTTGCTTGGTTGTGTGCTATGTTTCGCTATCTGCTATTCCATCAATTTGATCTGTGTGCGATATTTTCTGTGTGTTATTGCTTCACTTTTGGTTTTTGCTGTTTTTGCTGGGGCGTTGTGAAAGCCCGGAATGCCGCAACATCACTATATAGCGGAATATCGCGGAATATGGCGGAATATCACGCGATATGGCGGAATATCACGGAATATGGCGGAATATCACGGAATATTGCGGAATATGACGACATTTTCCAGGAATATACCAGAACATCACAACATTTTCCAATGGTACCCATACGACTGTTTATAAACATGTACTTCTGACAACATATCTTATTACAAAAATAAGGGCGTTGTGAAAACCCGGAATGCCGGAATATCACTGAATATGGCGGAATATCACGGAATATAGCGGAATATCACGGAATATG
>CACRXK020011503.1:0-16253 GCA_902702795.2 Paramuricea clavata | reverse complement strand
ACTGGCTTTAACACACATGATTTGTTTTATTAAATACCCCACATAATTATGCATATCCTTGCCGGGTAAAATATCAAATTATGTAAAAAAGTTTACCTGTCTATATACAAGTCCACATAGGTGTGAAAATGCAGTAATTTGGTGGTAAGAAATTTCTGTGTTTCACTGTGCTTGAGTATTTGCATTTAATAAATAATAAATATATTCATTTCAGAATCTTGTGGAAGCAATGGATTTAAATGCCCTTTGAAGAGCATTTGCTTTAGAGCTTATACAGCATCAGCCAGCTGCATTTGTCAATTTGGTAAATGGTGAATTGCCAGGTGAACCGCTTCAACCAGACCCAGCTACGAAAACCCAGAAAATGCCTCAGAGTATTGCAAATGTGGATGCTGTGTTGCAATGCCAACACAATTGGAAAACAAATGCTGTACACAAACAAGACAGCCTTGCATAACCCTAGACCTCTCTTCCCACAGTTAGTACTTGATGGAAATGTTTGATCTGGACCTGGCCATACATTAGAGGGATCATTGAGGGAAACTTTATTATTCATTAATCCATTTTACTGCAATTATCTCCCCTTGACAGGGAGGATCATTTTAAATATTTTGAAAGAACGTGGGTAATTCACACCTGTTAAGGCCCGTTCACACAAGCGATTTTAAACTTGGATTTTCTCTTTTTGGTATATGTGTTTTAGCAAAATTACAGGAAACATTACTTTGCGTGGATTGATTATTCACTTTAACACATACAACAAAAGAAGAAAATTGCAGTTCAAAATTGCTTCAAACTTATTTTAAGCTTTCTCTGTCTACTAAACACAGCAAACTTTGCTAACAAATGAAAGCCTTTATCATGTTAATGGGTTAATCTTTATGAACAGTAATATTTCATTTTATAAAAGACAAGTTATTAAGTGCATTGGATATTCAAGCACAACATTTGGTATTGACATTGATATTTTTATTCTTTAAAATTACTCCTTGCTCCTTACTTCAGTCCTGAAAAGTGTATTGCTGTGCACCGAAGATCAATGAATACAATATGGACAGCCTGACTCACTATTGGGATCCGGGGGTTTGTAATCAGAGTTCCTTCTCCTAGGTGGACTGCTTTTCAGGGATTATGAGCTCCACCTAACCAGAGCACTTTGTTTTAAGTGCCAGACACTTATCTACAGTGATCAGTTGAATCTAGACTGATGGGTTTCAACAAGTTTTTTGACTGAAGGAGGAGGGACATGGGTTATGTTAGGAGCAATTTGCCTTCGGTCATCACTTGCAACACCAATCCCCATACCTAAAGAAGACTTATAATTAGTTTTATTCCTGTTGAAATGCACAATTAGTGCCTGCTGACCAGTGTGTTTTAAAAACACTTATAATAACTGACTTTTTTCAAGCTACATTTTGATTTTGTTAATGTTCATGCAAATCAAAATTTGGCTTTCCAAAAAGCCATTTAAGTGCTCTTAAAACACATCAATCAGCAGGTGCCCTTAACACGCCTACAGAATGATCAAAATATTTGTTTGAAAATGTGATATAAAGAATATGGAATTTCATAATGAAAACTAAAAGTCACTTTTTTCTCACTAGGATTCAGGAAAGCATAAAATTTTATACATACCTTCATTATAAGTTGTAGGATGTATTCGTACTGCTTAGGAGAATCTTTATATGGCTTCACTGCTGTTTCCCCTTGCTGAACATATACTGGCAATGGCTGCTGATCCGTCTGGGTTTCCACAGCGCTATAAGTGCACAATAAAGTTTTGTAATGAGGAAATATAACAACATTAACATAACTGAAATATCCAGGGATATGTGTTATGTGCTTACCACAATTAAATCCGTCTTGATGTTTCGTATACAGGCTCGATCAGCAGAGTATTCGCGAACCCTCATCAGTCGTCACTTTTAATTCCAGCTTCAGTTTTGAAATGATTTCACCGATCAATAGCATCATTAAAGTACATTTTCGTTGCATACCTTTTAGCGAAATGTTCTTTTCGATTTCCTGGTTAGTTTTGGCGACCAGCATTAGAAGGATTTGCCTTTGAAGTGGACGGCTCTATTATATAATCTTGGCATGCGGCTAAATCGAGGAATGCACATTTGCCCGACGCCATCTTGAATTCCGCGCAATGACCTGGGTCTCAGTTATGATGTCATAGTATCAACCATGAATGATGTAATCAAAACAAACGTATTCGCGGGAAAATTAAAATAGTGGATTTTGATTGGATAATTGTCGCTCGCTCATTGCCACTTTATAAATAGTCTATTAAAAATGGTCATAATAAAGCTAGTTTACAGCAGCAAAAATTACAATAAATACACTTTTAATGCTTTTAAATCATAAATAATCATATTATAATGATTTAATTTAGCTTTTGATATCATATAAAGGAAAATAAACCGGCCGAATATACAAAATAACAACATCTCGCGTATCGACATTTTTCACAGTGATTTGTATGCATTAATCGACACTTAGTCTCTGGCACGCAAATTTACTTTCGTATAGTGAGCACATAGTTGTGTGCACGGTAGATGGAAATTCCGAAAATACCCTTCGATTCTGCATGAAATTCTGTATAAACAGCCCTAGTTTTCCTTTTTCATTGAAAAACTGAACGGAGATATTCGCCCTTTAATACTCTAAAACTCGAGTCTTTATCCTACTATAGGAATTTGTATACACAGTAGATGGGAAATCGGAGAACACGATTGAATTCGCCATAAAAATCGGCAACTTTTCATAGTAAATATCTCTACTCAATTTAATAAAGTTTTTATTGCGTGTTTACCTCCCAGCTGACAATAGAAATAAACTACGGATGTAGACAAGGGATAAAGGAGCACTTTAATGGATAACCATTTTACTAATTCATTATTATCATAAGATAACCACAAATGTCCCGAGTTAATAATGAATTCAAGATGGCGTCATGTAAATGTGCATTCCTCGATTTAGCCGCTAGTTAACTCTTGCGAGTCGGCCATTTTGAGCGCGCATATCCGAATAAGGACTGGGGAGCACACACAATCAAAACAAGTGTGCTCACATTTGTTTACATTTTTGACACATGCGCAGAAGGGACTGTAATCTAGCTTTAAGAGGATTTCGTACGTGGTTTACTGTATCAAAAGCTTTTGATAGATCCAGAAATATACCCATTGTAAATTTTCCCTCATAAATTGCTTTTGAAATTTTGTCAGTGATGTTAATGATTGCATGTTCAGTTGATCTCTTTTTTCTAAAGCGAAATTGATGTTTTGATAAAATATTATTTTTTTCAACGAATTTAATTAATCGTTTATGCATAATTTTTTCCAGTAACTTTGAAAAGCATGTTAGAACTGAAATGGGTCTGTAGTTTTGAAATTGAGACTTTTCATTTGTCTTAAAACTTGGTGTAACTAGTGCGATTTTTAATTGGTTTGGAATAATTCCAGTTATAAATGTTAAATTGAAGATGTGACTTAGTGGTTTGCAAATTTGATTTGCAATTGATTTTATTATCTTTGAATTGAGTTCATCATATCCAGCACTTTTATTTTCCTAGTTAAGACTGTTCAATTCATTTTTTATTTCAATTTCAGTTACAGGTTCTAGAAACATACTATGAATATGGTTTCCATTTAAATATTTATCAAATGATTTTGTGTTGTTATTAGGGATTTTGTTTGCTAATTAATTCAGGACCAACATTAATAAAATACTCATTGAATTTGTCTGCAATTTCCTTTGGATTATCTATATTTTTGTTCAAAGTTTTATCGAACAATGATGTTGGAAGTTTTATTATCTTTTTTTTTTAATTTCATTTATTGTTTTCCAAGTCATCTTACTGTCAAACTTATATTTAATGAATTTATTTTCATAATAGTATTTTTTTGCTATTTTAATAATACGATTTAGTTTGTTTTTGTATTTTTTATATATCTCTTCATTTGATTTACACGGTCTTCTTTATTATAAAGATTTCTGATAGAGTTTATTTTTCTTTTTAACAGAATTAGAAATGCCTTTAGTCATCCAAGGACTTTTTAAGTGATTAATTTTTCTTCTAGGTATCTTTTGTAATGGAAAGCAAGTGTTAAAAGTATTTTTTATATCTTCAGAGAATATTTCATATGCTTTATTACTATCATTGTTCTGTAGTGTGTCTTGCCAGTTTAAATTCTTTATATCATTTGATTATATCTTCAGAGAATATTTCATATGCTTTATTACTATCATTGTTCTGTAGTGTGTCTTGCCAGTTTAAATTCTTTATATCATTTGAAAATTGTGCTAATGTTGTTTTGTTAATTTTTCTTTGGAAATTAATTTGTTCTGTTGACTTGCAAAATCTAATTGGATAGGATTTTTTATTTGCAAAATGAAAGATGGGAAGATGATCAGAAATATCTGTAAATATTAAACCATTATAACTTGTAATTATTATAACTTATAATTATTTATACAGAAAAAACAGAATTTATGATAGTCGGATCTCGGCAAAAAATAAATGATATGCCCAATAGTTCCACATATAGTCATTGGAGATCAGATAATAAATCAAGTATCGAGCCAAAAGGTTTTAGGGGTCATAATTAATGATCAATTAAAGTGGAACGATCATAATGACGCACAGTGTAAAAAAATCTCAAAGGGTATAGCTCTCTTAAGAAGAGCAAAGCCTTTTGCAACACTAGATACATAACTATAGCAATGTATAAATCACTTCTTTTACCACATTTCACATACTCTTCCACTGTATGCATGGCATGATGGAAACAACTCACACATCACAAAGCTACAAAATCAAGCTGCGTGGGTGATAACAAATTCAGATTATGACATTAAATCACACGAGATATTTGATGACCTAAAATGGGAGCCAATTGAAGCTACTTTTACTAAAGGGGAACAAATAATGACCTTTAAGGCACTAAGAGCCATTGTACCAACATATTTGACTGAACTATTCACCACTGACAACAATACCACGTATACATGCAGTCTAAGAAGCAATAATCGAAAGCTTTACCTTGATAAACCAAAAACAAATTTTTAAAAACGTTACTTAAACGTAGTTTTTCATATCGAGGAGCGATGTCCTAGAATAGCCTACCACTCGAAATCGTCGATAAATACGGCAATTTATCAATTGATTCTTTTAAAAGACTTATCAATCATAAGGATTAATAAATTTGTGAATTTATTGTATTGTAAATTAATGTAAATAGTATTTATTAGGTAATTTGATTATGTAATAAGTTCTTTGAATGTTTGCATGGCGATAAAATATAATTGTTTTTGTTTGTGGAAACACCACGTAAATTTATTACTGCAAAGCTTTCGATCCGTAATTTGATTATGTATTGTATTTTAAGCCCCGTTTACACTACGCTCAATTTACACTATGCTCAATCCTGATTTTACTGGGGCACTTGCCAAATTTGACCAAAAGGTTGTTTTTCGCATATACTGCATGATTTTATGTCGTTTACCATCAGCGAAAATAGAAACGGGCCCAAAACCGTACCATGTGGTACGCCTTTGTCAATATCAATGTACATCATCTCTATGCCATCAGCACCTACTTTTTGATTCCTATTAGCCAAGAACCTAATGATACAGTTTGTAATATAAGGGTTAATTTTAAGTGTTTTCAGGTTTTTACACATAATGTTATTGAGAGACCGAATCGAAAGCTTTCTTAAAATCAAATGATATTACCCGAACGGTCTGCACCTTCATGTAAGCCAATGATGTAAACACATGATCAATGCATCAGTTGTACTGGTCCTACTTTATATGCAAATTGGTCCTGTCCGACCACAGATTTGAATGCAGACGCAATATCCTGTTCATAAACTACCCTTTCAAAGAGGGTATGGGTCTCAGCTGGCTGCACTCTGTTAAAGGACATTCTCTGGGTAAAGGATTGACCTTGGCAAGAGTTTCCACATGAGAGGGATACATTGCTGCTCGATTAAAAGATTGAACAGTTTAGTAATTATAGGCGCTGAAAGTTGTGAAAAGTCTTTCCATGGCCAATATGGGAGTCCATCAGGACCTGACGGTACCCATGTATGTCGGACAGAACATATAGCCCCCTAGCCCCCCAAATAAAAGTGAGGGCTAAGCCCCCCCCAAAAAAAAATGATTAGATTCCAGTTATAAGATGTACAAAATGGGCATATTTAGAGAAAAAAGCCGGAAAGATGAAAGAAACCGGTAAAACAACCAGGAACACAACACGTAACTGGCAGCCATTTCTTTTACTCGTACTGGTCGATGAAAGCTGACTGTTGCCGTTACTTTCAGGGCTGTCAAACCTCTGAAGACCCGCGCAAGAGTTCTGAAAATAACTAGTGTAGAATAGCGTCCAAAAGATGACAGAGAACAGCAGTATACTCAGATTCGACATTAGCCATGTTAGATTGTTTTGAATTTTCCAGCCCTAATTGCTACTTAGTGACGTTATTATGCATAAAGCGCATGTGCGGAATTTTGTATGTAATTCACATGCCACTCGTGGAAACCAGATTAAAGTTGACGAGGCAAGCGTGTGACTTTTGAATAAAGTTTTACTACTTTTACTACTACTACTACTACTATATATTATATATATATATATATATATATATTATTATTAAATTTGTCACAAATATTTACAATGACACTGATAAACAATATACATAACAAGCTACAAGACAACACACGTGACTGGAATGTGGAACAGGACTTACTACTTCTACTACTACTAGCTTCAACCGGAAATACAAATTGATTGTCGAAACAATGCCATGTCACGGAAAGCAATTCTAAAGGTCAAATTACCCCTGTAGCATGGCCGAATTTATGTTCAGCGAAAGGTATGGCCAGTCTATATTTTTGTTCAGACATTTGAGTAATTTGTACTGGTGAAGCCGATCTTTATCTGATATTACTTTGATCGATACTAAAATGTCTATAGGTACGAGACAGATGTATTCAATCTTAATCAATTTCTTCCATAAAAAAGGACGCTATGGCGTATTAAATTAGCCAGGCAAGGTTGCTGATTTGAGAAGAAATACTTAGAATTATTAATAGGCAAATTAAAATTTTATTAACAAGTTAGGCCTATATGTCCACGATTGAGAGCATGACTAAACTAGGGCTGAGTTACCGTTAATCATGAATGCCGGTGCATTCAGTCTTTCTGAAGGTTTTTAACCGTTATATAATTGCTCGCCGAAATTGGCTCAACATCAAGACAAAATCTCCGGATTTGAATTAGCGATTTTCCACTGAATTATTGTTCAAAGTAAATTTAAAATCCTCTTTGCTAGCTTTGAAAATTTTTGATCATTATCGGCATAGTAACCAGCATGTCCTAGCTCTTGTCACTGGTCAAGCGGTCTCGTAGTAAAGAGCCTGGCATGGATGGAGACTGTAATACAAGAAAAGAAACCCATTTTGAAGTATTCAGCTGAGTTTACCCAATGAATATAGTTGAATCCGTTTACTCAATTAAATTGCACGATCTCGCCCTTCCAGTTCATCCGTATATATAAATGGGTGTCGGTATCAGAAGGGTGTCCGCAAAGATATGTTCAGCTGTATTGTTTCAAATTGTATTTTTCTAAAAATAAACTTGCAGATAGACCGACAATTAGTATTCATATAAAACTGATATTTTCATTGTAAATTGGCATTCCATACTAATTTTTAAAGTGTTTTTTTTTTGCTTATTACTGACTCAACCGTTTCTTTATGTATTCGTTTACACACCTGCATGATATCGACATATTATAGTTAAGGAAAAGTAGGCCTACAAAGGATGATACGTGAGCAGAGATAATAGATCATTTAAAAGCAGAGGTCCCTCTCAGTGGACACCAGCCCTTGTAGCTGAATGGATCACCTATAACCTGCGTTCACCCTCAACGTTAACCGAATTTATAAAGTCACTTCATCACGAGCCCAAAGTCTATGCCTGCGGAGATTATAACACTCAGTTAAAAATATCCATCGTTTTTGCCAACCTATTATCCTAGCTTGACTTAATGATAAACTTTTTTACCGTTTTGAAGGTTAAAGGATCAAACACGCCTGGATACACTGAGGCACTCAGTTGTCCTTTGATTAAAACTGACATGAGCATGCAGGAGTCAGTTTAGCAGATATATACTGAAACGCGACAGTCATGTAAGTGAGCTGCAGTATGAAGTTCGCTGCATGCCATGGATTTTTGCCATAACTTATTATAACCTCACACGTGTATATCATCCTTTTAAATTTTTGTGAAGGGTATGTGATAAAATCTAACAAACACGGCATGCAACATCATCCATGCGTATACAACAATCATGCATGCAAACATGAAATCAGCCGTGCATGCATGGGTTAAAATATATGCGTAAGAACTGCAGGGCTGAAGTCCCATGCATGTTTAAAGATCGCGGGCGGTGGATATAATTGTACATCAGATTATAAAATTTATTACAATGCAAACTTTCACCCTATATATAGCTATGATCTCAAATTGCGTTTTCAAAAATTCCATTTTTGTGTGTTTTCGGAAAATATACTGTATATAGTCTTCCTGCACTCGAAATTTTGATTTAAGGACAATTTTAGTGTTTAATAGAGAAATCTAATGAGACTGGCCCTAAAATGTTTAACACACTTTGCAAAATTTTCAGTATAGTGGCAATTTTAAAATTGTCTAGACTACTTTTTTCATACCGTATACGCGTAGCGCTATATAGTGCATGTGTTTCCAAAAAAGCGATATAAAACTGCATGCCTATATTTTATTAATAATTGGAATATACAATTGCCAGTATTCTATCCTAGTAGATTATCTCCTTCTGCGAAAGACAAAACTTTAAATCGACAAATTATCTACCCAATATTCCTGTAAATTGATGCCATGCATGCATGCTGCTTTTCCGACCAAGACGTGATGTATTCCGTCGTGCCCAAAACATTTTCATTGATCTTTGCAACAATTATGCTGCACATACATGCATTCTTTTGAATACAGACGTCAATAAAACCAAACTAAATTTTAACCAAATTATATTTGATAGGCCATTTGTGTTAATAATAAATAGTTCGTCTTATCAAAAACGCTCAAGATGCATCGACAGTTCAAACAATAGTGAACGAAAATCTTATAGTAGTAATGCATCAAAATTTAAGTTCGGCCTTTCTGAATAAAATGCGTATTTGCATGACGGCAATAGCTATAATTCTAGTTGTTACATTATTATGTATTAGTCAAATACTGCAGTGCATGTATACGTGGGATTTTTTGGGACATCCGCAGTAGTTCCCGTTTTTAATTGCTTTTTATATCTTTTAAATTTGATCACAATAGACATAATACAAAGCGTGTTAACAGCTCTTTTCATGCATCAATTGTTTAAAAAGTGTTGCCGCCTATAATGACTTAAATATAATTATACATTTTATAATTTTTTTGTTCTTTTAGCATTTCATTTAGTGCGCAGATAGCGTTTTTTATAGGAATCCTTTCGGGTCTTGTTAACATGCTGAAGTATATTCGTGTGTTATAAAAGCATAAAGTAACCGCTTTTGTGTTCAATTTTAATGAGAACATATTATTTAAAATAATAAATGTAAAATTAAAGACATAGAAGTAATAAAGGCCAATTACTGTGGGGCTATAAAAAGGCTAAATAAATCTTAATTGCAATAGTAGGAACAGCGCAGTACGTATGACATACACTTTAACGAGTATAAGAATTGTATAACAACATAATGAAACATTTTGTGTTTTTGATCGGTTTCACATTTTTCCTGTGTCGATTCAATGTGAATTGTGGTCTTCTTGGCAGCTCAGGTGGGTTACTAACAAATATGCAAGAAGTTAAAATTTGCACTAAGAACATTAAGAACATTAACGACATTTAGCTATAGTGGGAAATAATTTCCTTTAAATTTCCTATATACAATTTGCTTTCCTCTGTATAGGAAAAGGTCAAGATGGTCGAGAAAAGAATGGTAGAGATGATTCTGCTTTTGACAGAATCTTGACCGTAAACGCAGGTTAGTATTTTAATAAAAAATTACTGTTGCGGCGAAACATCGGAGTGTCAGTTCCAGTTTTGTTAGGCAGTTCGTTCACAAATTACTGTTTAGTTGACTCGGTCTATATTAGGAGCCAATCCCTATAATATTTTATTTGTTTACCATGCAATGATGGTAATTCTATTTAACCTTTTTTTAGAAAAGCGTAAAGATTCTCCTAAAAGCAATACCGGAGATCATTCAGCTTTTGACCGAATCTTGACCATAAATGAAAACGCTGAAAAAGATGGTGGGTAGTATCTATAGCTCGCTTCATTAATTTTTCCTTCACCAAAGGATAATAAGAACTGACAAGATCAGTGATTCTTATTTATCTGGCTGGCCATGGCAGCTTTGTTGGTTTTTTGTTGTTGTTTTTTGGGGTTTTTTGTTGTTGTTTTTTTTTTGGGGGGGGGGGGTGGTCAGAAACACAACTTTTCCATCAAGGTTACTTATAGTTATACTATAAAAATTCTATTCGGTTGCCTTCATCCATGTCAAAACATCCTTCATTCTTCATACAAAACATGTCTCAGTTAAAATAACTCTTAGAAGCTGGTATTTTAGAAGCTGCTGCAGATGATTGTGAAAAAATAGTGAAGACAACCAATTTCAGAAAAAACTGTTGTCTACGCCTACGGTGGCTGCATACCGATATGAGGCTCACCGCAACGACAATAATAAATCATGCAGATATGAAATTCAAATCGATTACTCCAAATTCAAATTCTCACTCCAAATCAGTATAGCTAAAACTAACGAATTTATTTAATCCTTGCTCAATCAGGAACTTATTGATAGTTTGCGAAGTAATACACGAATGTTTTGGGAACAAATTCGCCAACTTTCACAAAATGTAAATGATGAGAGGCCTAAAACTAGATGGAGTAGATGCGAGTTCCGTTAAAAAGGGAGACCTCAACGAGTGAGTGAATTTTATATATCGTGATTTGATGATAACAAAACGATTTCATACTTTCTTCAGAAAAAAGACCAAGTTATATATCCTGGATGCAGAAATACTTAATATATAGGGAAAACTGAAAGGTGCCTGAAAATACGATTATCCGAACATTCCTTGATCCAGCTAAACTGCATGCATGTGAACCGTTGCACAATATAAACTATAGGTTATACACCATAATTATATTGGTTGCATGTGCCAGTTATAGGCAAACGTTGTGTAGTGTCAATCGGCCTTTATAATACAGACAGCTTGCAGCGAACAAATCAAATAATCCATGTCAGCAAAATCAATCATGGCAACCCAATTAAGGCGTAGTTTATACGTCGAATTTCAGTCGAATTTAATGCGTCGAATTTCAGTCAAGTCAATAATATCCGACGAAAATTCGACGTATAAATTGATTAAATCCGACGGGATGCATTAAATGCGACGCTGTCGAATTTTGCGACGTGATCATGCAGTCGTGTAATGCGACCGAAATGCGACACTGATTTATACGTCGAATTTCCGTCGCATCGAATAAAATGAATAAACTCTTTAAATTAGATTGTTATCCACAACTGTATCCTAAAATCAATAACATCACACTTCGTGGACTACACGAAGTGTGATCAATATGGTGGACAAACAACATCCATGTTCTAATTGCGAAAAATCGACTAAGTATCGTTGTATGTTACAATTGAATCTTGCATAGTTGCAAATACAGTGCATGACCCTTCAGACAAATTCTACAGTGATGATGAGGATGACAATTTCCATATACAGTAGTTAGAACACAACTTTAGGTTCAATATATTGGGCATTACTGTTCAATGTATGTACAGTATGTACAGTATACTGTATATATCCATTACTCTTTTGATATTACATGTTACAAACTATTCCATAGATTTTATTTTTTGCCCCCCCCCCTTTATGTTCAAAATATTTTCTGCCCCCCCCCCACTTCAATGGTTAAAACTTTTTGTGGCCCCTCTAAATTTCCTCCAGCCCCCTACCCGGCATTAATAATGACTGGTCCCTTACTGAGCTAGTGAATTTGATTGCATTTCAGGGCTCTGAGAGGCCTCAGATTTAAAATCTTCTGGGTAAGCGTGCCCCCAGACCCGCTAACAGGCTCATGCCTTTGGCAGCTCCGTCACTGACCCACCCACCAATTTCTTGATGACACAATTGATTGTTTCCCCACTTCTGTTTCAGTCTGGCTATGCCACTGCTCACAACATCAAATTTAACAGTTTCAGGACTATTAAAATCAGGAGTTTTGTTTATATGACAAAATCGGACAAGTCAATTTATTGTATGCGGTCCATTAACAGTTGACTTGTTAACAGTTGACTTGTTAACAGTACACGACTATATGTTGATCATATAACAAGTGAATCCAGTGTAGTGGCCCTGGCTATTTTGCCCTCGTTGCTCCCCTCTCTGGCCTTGTGCTTAATCCTGGTCTATATTAAGTGTATTAATTAAATTAACTAAGAAATTATTTTCACCGGAAAAATCTGTGTAAGACAGATCGCCAGGGCTAAAACAAAACAGTAAGTCTTATGACCACAAATTTTACAAGGTTTTTTTATGACTTTAATGTCCAATATTGAAATTAAAAAAATTTCGTACTATCCATCCCATGAATCTTACATGTGAAACGAATTACTCGTCCTTTTATGTAAAGTAAAGTAAATTGTTGCATCAGCAAGTGGAGCAAAACGGCACTTTAATTCCTTCCAAGTTGAAAAAACCCCCCAGCAAAATACGAGAAAAATATATTATGTTTTTAACTAAAAACACTGCCAAAACCAGGGGGGTGACAACGTCGTCTGAAGCTCAGGATCGCGGTTGGTCAGTGGCAATTCTGTGAGAATTACGGACCAGTTGTCATGGAAATGGCGTCAGCAAACGTCAAAATCCGCCATTTTTTTGGCTTCACTTTGATCACTGAACGAAGTATAGGAGCAGGTCCTCCAGTTATTATACAGCTCAGTGGTTGAAACGTTGGAACTTCCACTTGGCGAAAATTATATTCAGCAGAATTCAGCAGCAGGACATTCCACAAGTTCAAATTACAGATTTACGCAGCAAATCAAAAATAAACAACTGATATACTGAGAGCAATTGACAGTAAATTAATTTGACGAGAAAAACTCGATCGTCGCGCGCGATTGAACAATAAGAAGCCGATACTGGTAATATTAAAAGCAATCTGACTTGGCAACATTTACGAAAAAGCGCGTCAACCAGCTAGATCTTGTGTCTTTGTCGGATGATTTTACACGAACTGCAGGCTTTCACTATACGAATTTGTATAGCAAATATCGCGCTAATTCAAGGACAGGTTGAAGAAACTTCAATATAGTTTCGGCCATTCCTATGGATTCCTATGTGTAATGGTCGAGTTATATTACACAGGCCGAGTAAAAACTAGGCGGAATATTACTCGATATTTTCACTCCTACTATACGATTAATTGTGAAGTAAAAAATACGAAGTAAAATGTACTCGGTTGTTTTTGATATTTTGATTATGAGTAAAATTTACTCCGTTATTCTGTTTGTGAGTAAAATTTACTCCGTTATACAGGGTGTATCAAAAAAAGCGCAACCTCGGAATTTCCCAAGAAATCGACATTGTTTTAAAGACAAAAGATTTTAGGCGCCTGGGAATTTAAAGTAGCATAACTGTCAAAATTACTGCACACGCGAGTGCATAAAGCAAAATTTATGCATTTATTTAATCACAACAACAGTAATATGATCTATTAGCAATTCGATTTCAATTCCCAGGGGCGTAAAATCTTTTATGCTTAAGAATTGCAAAGTGATTTCTTAGGAAATTCCGAGGTTGCGTTTTTTTTTATACACCCTGTATAATTTTACTCCTTTAAGTGGAGTTAAATTGACCCTCAGTGGAGTATATGTTCGAATGCATTTGACCAATATCGAAGACGTAGGCCGAGTAAATTTAACTTCAAAATTTTTACTCCCAATTTTTAATTCTCAGTAGAGTTGAAATAACTCCTTGAAATTAACAGTGAACACTCAACTAAATGACCAATAAAAAGTTGGTTATAATAACTTATATAAATTGGTCGAAAGATGACCAATTTTTTCGACCAATTTGTAATAGTCAAAGGAACCAAATTTAATTGGTCAAATGCGACTAACTAATTAAACAATTGGTCAAAATGACCAATTGCCAATGGTTGCAACCTAAAAAATTGGTCATTTTAACCAATCAGTTTTTACAGTGTAGAATAGCGTCCAAAAGATGACAGAGAACAGCAGTATACTCAGATTCGACATTAGCCATGTTAGATTGTTTTGAATTTTCCAGCCCTAATTGCTACTTAGTGACGTTATTATGCATAAAGCGCATGTGCGGAATTTTGTATGTAATTCACATGCCACTCGTGGAAACCAGATTAAAGTTGACGAGGCAAGCGTGTGACTTTTGAATAAAGTTTTACTACTTTTACTACTACTACTACTATATATTATATATATATATATATATATATATATTATTATTAAATTTGTCACAAATATTTACAATGACACTGATAAACAATATACATAACAAGCTACAAGACAACACACGTGACTGGAATGTGGAACAGGACTTACTACTTCTACTACTACTAGCTTCAACCGGAAATACAAATTGATTGTCGAAACAATGTCATGTCACGGAAAGCAATTCTAAAGGTCAAATTACCCCTGTAGCATGGCCGAATTTATGTTCAGCGAAAGGTATGGCCAGTCTATATTTTTGTTCAGACATTTGAGTAATTTGTACTGGTGAAGCCGATCTTTATCTGATATTACTTTGATCGATACTAAAATGTCTATAGGTACGAGACAGATGTATTCAATCTTAATCAATTTCTTCCATAAAAAAGGACGCTATGGCGTATTAAATTAGCCAGGCAAGGTTGCTGATTTGAGAAGAAATACTTAGAATTATTAATAGGCAAATTAAAATTTTATTAACAAGTTAGGCCTATATGTCCACGATTGAGAGCATGACTAAACTAGGGCTGAGTTACCGTTAATCATGAATGCCGGTGCATTCAGTCTTTCTGAAGGTTTTTAACCGTTATATAATTGCTCGCCGAAATTGGCTCAACATCAAGACAAAATCTCCGGATTTGAATTAGCGATTTTCCACTGAATTATTGTTCAAAGTAAATTTAAAATCCTCTTTGCTAGCTTTGAAAATTTTTGATCATTATCGGCATAGTAACCAGCATGTCCTAGCTCTTGTCACTGGTCAAGCGGTCTCGTAGTAAAGAGCCTGGCATGGATGGAGACTGTAATACAAGAAAAGAAACCCATTTTGAAGTATTCAGCTGAGTTTACCCAATGAATATAGTTGAATCCGTTTACTCAATTAAATTGCACGATCTCGCCCTTCCAGTTCATCCGTATATATAAATGGGTGTCGGTATCAGAAGGGTGTCCGCAAAGATATGTTCAGCTGTATTGTTTCAAATTGTATTTTTCTAAAAATAAACTTGCAGATAGACCGACAATTAGTATTCATATAAAACTGATATTTTCATTGTAAATTGGCATTCCATACTAATTTTTAAAGTGTTTTTTTTTTGCTTATTACTGACTCAACCGTTTCTTTATGTATTCGTTTACACACCTGCATGATATCGACATATTATAGTTAAGGAAAAGTAGGCCTACAAAGGATGATACGTGAGCAGAGATAATAGATCATTTAAAAGCAGAGGTCCCTCTCAGTGGACACCAGCCCTTGTAGCTGAATGGATCACCTATAACCTGCGTTCACCCTCAACGTTAACCGAATTTATAAAGTCACTTCATCACGAGCCCAAAGTCTATGCCTGCGGAGATTATAACACTCAGTTAAAAATATCCATCGTTTTTGCCAACCTATTATCCTAGCTTGACTTAATGATAAACTTTTTTACCGTTTTGAAGGTTAAAGGATCAAACACGCCTGGATACACTGAGGCACTCAGTTGTCCTTTGATTAAAACTGACATGAGCATGCAGGAGTCAGTTTAGCAGATATATACTGAAACGCGACAGTCATGTAAGTGAGCTGCAGTATGAAGTTCGCTGCATGCCATGGATTTTTGCCATAACTTATTATAACCTCACACGTGTATATCATCCTTTTAAATTTTTGTGAAGGGTATGTGATAAAATCTAACAAACAC
>CACRXK020011502.1:0-12062 GCA_902702795.2 Paramuricea clavata | reverse complement strand
TATGTTTATAGTCCTGATTTTAGTAATACATATTACCATCCAATTTCTACCATATCAGGCGTAAAAATCCGCTATTCAGTGGCTCAGTGCGCGTTGTCGTCAAGCCTCTGAGCTTTCCAGAAACAAGTGCTAGAGAACATTATCCATACATATCCGGGTTGTTGAGTGAATCATAATGTACTTTTATAATGTCCTAGCATGGATATATCTATTATTTGTGATACTATATGGTTGTTTTTAAATTGGTATAAAACTGATTGTAATAGTAGTGGTAAACTGAATTTATTTTTACCAAAGTCTTGTTTGTTTCTTTCAGAACATATTTTTTGATTAGAGGATTTTTGTCATGGTATATAATTGTTGGTTTAACATTCTTTCAATTTTAGGGTTCTGGCACGTTAATATAGAACCATTAAATCATGACAAAAGGCTCTTGGGCAATATTTCGTATTGAAGCAATATAACGTGATTTTTACACACTTTATTCAACCCGCGACTCAATAAAATACACGGTTTGGAGCTTTTTCACGACCCGCGACTATTACCCGCGACATTTTACCCGCGACATTCTACCCGCGACACGCGACGATTAGTCAAACTCATGACAAAAGGCTTTTGGGCAATATTTCGTATTGAAGCAATCCTATATAGTTGTTTACTAAATGATAACGTGATTTTTACACTTTATTCAACCCGCGACTCAATAAAATACACGGTTTGGAGCTTTTTTACGACCCGCGACTTTTTACCCGCGACATTTTACCCGCAACATTCTACCCGCGACACGCGACTTTTTACCCGCGACACGCGACTTTTTACCCGCGACACGCGACCCGCGACCATTAGTCAAACTCGGTAAGGGCGTATTTACACTACTCCGTTTGCCTTAAGTATGTGTGACGCATGCACGTATAAACCACTGAGTGACATGAACAGTGAAAATATGAATAAATCTGACCAGGACCTGTACAATGGCTTGGGCGAATTTAATTCATCAGACGAATTTATTGATTCATTTCATAGGACGCATTATGCAGCATGAGAGCGCCATATAATAAACGTATTATTGCCTAGCACATCAGATCCAGAAATTCATAAATTAATAAGAATCAAAGAATAAGAATTGTTGTTATCGAGGTCTTAGATCTTTGTTCATTTGTTGTAGTGACCACGCCACCAGAAGTACAGTACATAATTAAGCTAACTATTAACCATATATGGATATCAGACAGTTGAGACGAAAAAAGAATACTAAGATAGGTACAAAGTATAGGGGTGTGTAGAATACGAACAAGAAAGTAGTATACAGACATGCAAGCAAGTTTTCTATGAAAAATTTTCATCTTTAAACTTTCATTCCAGCAACCAGACCACCCCACTTGTGAATGTTATATGGAGAAATTTTCATCTGGTAATAGAGCTAGATCTTGCCACTCTGAAATGAGATCTGGCAATCAGGTCAGCCCTTTTGTCCCTTTTACTATTACACAACACAACACAACACAACACAACACAACACAACACAACACAACACAACACAACAAGATCTTGGTAACAGGTCTGTCTCGCTAAACGGGTTATATATAGCCCGACTTCCCGGGCTGAGATTCCGTCATACACAATCTAATTAAGTTTCGAAGAGTTTTTTAACTATAACACATTTGATACTTTCACTTTACATTATTCATCATCAAGAAAATTGATACACGCCTGTGAAGATAACAATAACAACTATTTGTTTGTTCTTCAACTGGATTGTTTTAAAGCCCACATACTGTAGCAAATACCTTGAAATACAATGGAGAAGGACAACATAATATCAGGGTTAGCATGTACTTAACAGTAATATATTGGTTTGTCTGTGGTTTCAGTCATTAACTTGGTTTCCTGTTATTATATCAAAGAAAGGTAGCTATAAATAATTTAGTGGCTACTATATTAATTTGATTTAAATTCTGTACAGGATTTTTATTAAAAAAATTAATATTTAGAGAGTCGAAATCTCTCCTGGGCTAATCGGATTTCGAAAGAAGTAAAATAAAGAATATCCATAGATTTTTTGAGACCTGCTGGAACCGACTTAAATGCGCGGTTAGCATACATTCAATTGTATTCGCTTTCCCTTACGTCAGGGTTGTTCTTGTTGTCAAAAGGATATTTTATATATTAACTAGGTAAACACTGTTTGTTTTCCTTATTATTATGCTTCTGATTTTAGTAATATCTCTAGTAATTTGCTGTAATATCCAGGCTATTGATTTTTTAAGATTATGCAACAACATGCGCGCCTTGTGCGGAATAGAAATTGCGACAGTTGATTGGTATACGCTATTCATTTGAAATGCAGTGCAATATATAGCTGTATTTAAATTGCTCATGCAAGTATAAATTATGATTATGGATTTGCTACTACGGTAGGCATATAGGTAGGCATATACGGTAGGCATATAGGATGTGCATGTTACTCGTATATCCTAATTTTACAATACAGATGTAGGGCAATGTTCATTTGTTCACATCGCGAATTATTTTATAATGCTTGCCAAGAAGTCTGCCTATGCGTTTATTGTCTTAAAAAGACAAGTTATTTTGTATCCTGTAAGCTGTAGATTTGTAGCAGTCGACATTCGATTTTGTATATAAACGCATAACGTTATATAAACGCATTTGTCAAACAAATTCATGCTACCGAGTAACGGGGGAATATAACTTCGCTATAACTTCGCTGAATTGCAGATATTTAAGTTAATTGATATGTCATAGCTAATCAAATGTTTCATTAAATCGAAAGAAACAAAGTATAATATAACATACGCATTGAAATCATTTCGATTCATGCGAAATGTTTAATTAATAAACAATAAATCAACAAAATTGTAAGGAATCACAAATTTACACATGTTAATAATTAAAGCAGCTGCTAGAAGTATAAACTCTAGTCTCTGACTCTGTAACTTTCATTCATACAGTATATATCTAATATGTATCAATGATGCTTAGCCTTAGTAATACACATTCACAAGAGGGATAATAAAGTTAACTTGATTATGAATAATACAACATACCAGATCAACGTGACCTTTTTATAAATAGGCAGATTTTGCAACAGAAAGAATCATCCAAGATAACTGAACTTCGAGATTCGCACACGTAGCGGTTCTAATTTCTGATTCACTGTACATCTACATGCAGATAAAGGAAGTCAGTTGTCCACAGGAATCATAATACTTTGGTCCAATATATATCTCCGCATAGTTATATCAGGTAGGGCGTATTTACACTACTCCGTTTGCCTTAAGTATGTGTGACGCACGTATGAACCACTGACTGACACGAGCAGTGAAAATATGAATAAATTTGACTATGACCTGTACAATGGCTTGCGCGAATTTAATTCATCAGACGATATAGTAATTCTTTCATAAGACGCATTATGCAGCACGAGAACGCAAAAGAGTTAAATATCATAATGTAAAAGTATGTAGATGGTTGCCTACACAATTTAGTTGTTTGTGCAAAAAACCATGGTTGTCTGGAAAACGCGTGCACGTACACGCGTACACGTACACGCGTACACGTACACGCGTACATGGAAAACGCGTACATGGAAAACGCGTACATGGAAAACGCGTACATGGAAAACGCGTACAATGTTTATTTGTAACGTTAATTAATTCAAACTTGGCGATTTTATTGGAAGTTCTCTTGCAGACCTAGTGATTGTGTCAATGATGGTCAGATCATGGCCTCCGTGAAGGACAACTTCACAGTGGACTACGTAATGTTTAGTACTTTCATTGTGTTCCAACATGCGTCCAGAAAAAGCAGCCGTATTTCCAACCACCTCACGCTATTATCCCATGCACGTAAGATAATGTCGATAATGTCACTTTTCCGCGATGAACATTGGAGATATATTAATCACCACATTCGGAAGCCTCGCAATCCAATAAAGAAACATTTAAAACTATGCACTGACACTTACAGACTGATTATCTATTATTTTAAATTGTTAAGGTTTTCTTTAGCATATAGTTTATTTATCATTTATAGACCCGAAGCGAGAGGGATTCGGCGAAATATGACCCGAAGTGATGATATATAAAAAAAGGTTGGTATTAAAATGATCAGAAAAGATGAAATTTTCAGATAATGCAAAAATCACAAAATCGAAATTTTCATTGCATATACACTTTAATATTTGAAATATCATCACTGAGGGTAATGTTTCGGCGAATCCCCCAAGGGTCTATAAATGATATATTATACCGAAGGTAAAAGACACCACTATAATAAGTTCAGAATAAACTTTAAAACTTGCTGAATATTAACTATAAAGCGAATACAATTTTTAACATCTTATGTATACCTGTGTTTTGACGTTTTCTCTTTAAAATATTTGAGCATGTATTCTTTGGATTATTGAAGGTAACGTACGTCTTAAAATTTTTGGTTACAGTAAATCAATAAATCTGCATGTACGCGCCGGTACGAAATTACAAACAACAGCTCGCGAATGCCATGTTCTTTAAGAGCGTGCATGGTATCCTTTCGTCGTGTGTGAGCGTGAGATACTATAATATCCACCACAGTGGATCTCACGCTGCATTGCGAAATCATGAATTTGAGTGAAATACCGTAAAAAAACACATTGTCACGTAGTACAAATGCTATTCTTTTATAGGACAATTTGAATTTGATTTATAATATATTTTATATATAGACACTTAAGCTCTCTGGCTCTGTTGTGTTAGGGGCCATTCACAAAGGATGTCCGGCCAAATGATGGATTTTCAGACCCCCCCCTCTCCGCCCCTTGTCCGGCATTGTCCGAATTAGTGACCCCCCCCCGGACATCCACCATACCTCGCTAAAACTCACGCAACCTTGTATATGTCAAGTTTACTTTTAGAACTTTTTTATAACTATAAATGTATTGAAGGAAAGAATTAGATAATATTATAAAATGTTCAAAATGCCAAGAGTTCAAAATAGAGGAAAAAGAAATTTGTTTTTGAATTTTTTTAAATTTCGGACATCCGGATTGCTGAACCCCCCCCCATGTCTGAGTTTGTCCTGATTTTCCAAATACCCCTCCCTCCCCCTCGGCTCGACATTCTTTGTGAATGGCCCCTTAGTTTGATCTAATCATGTTATATCACCATGTCGTGCTACGGCATGTAAAGTTAGCCTAGTTTATGTCTTAGACCTAATTTAATAAGGGTTTGGGGTTGCGTTGCGTTATGTTATTTAAAATTACATTAGGTCGCCCTACATCGTCCACAGTTATAACTGTCCACAGTTGCTAATGGTGAGCAGGACAACAGATGCTATATTGTACTTGTCGGGGCAATTTTTGCAAGTAAACATATAAATAGCGTTATGTTTTTCGGTTACATTTGTTTTGTCTTTATGATTATAGTAAACTTGGATCTCAGTTTGCATGTTGGTTAGATCCAAGTTAAATTACTAATCATAAAGACAAAACAAATGTAACCGAAAAACATAACGCCATTTACATGTTTACTTGCAAAAGTCAAAAATTGCCCCGACAAGTACATATAGCATCTACAGTGTCTGCTCACCATTAGCAACTGTGGACAGTTTATATAACTGTGGACGATGTAGGGCGACCTAATGTAATTTTATATAGCATAACATATTAACATATATAACATGACATGAGATGACATGACATGGCCGGCCCAAACCCTTATTAAATTAGGCGTAAGTATAAACAATAACTAGGCTAACTTTACATGCCGTAGCACGACATTGTGACATAACATGATGAGATCAAACTAACACAACAGAGCCAGAGATCCTAACTGTCTATATATAAAATATACTAGGAGTTACTATCGTAAAGAAATTACTGCCTCGCCCCTAAGGGATTAAAGCCAGGCAGCATGCAGGATTCGCTGAATAAGGGGCTGAACACATTTATATGATCCTACTTTGCCAGGACAAGTTGTGAGGCAGTATTATTTTTGATGTATTGAAATAAATTATGGTGCACGATTCAGCAAAAAACGACATAGTTAACTGTAAACTAAAAGCAATAAAATATATTATGCCTCAAATTCAAATTGTCCTATAAAAGAACAGCATTCGTAACACGTGACAATGTGTTTTTTTTTTTACGGTATTTCACTCAAATTCATGATTTCGCAATGCAGCGTGAGATCCACTGTGGTGGATATTATAGTATCTCACGCTCACACACGACGAAAGAATACCATGCACGCTCTTAAAGAACATGGCATTCGCGAGCTGTTGTTTGTAATTTCGTACCGGCGCGTACATGCAGATTTATTGATTTACTGTAACCAAAAATTTTTAAGACGTACGTTACCTTCAATAATCCAAAGAATACATGCGCAAATATTTTAAAGAGAAAACGTCAAAACACAGGTATACATAAGAAATTAAAAATTGTATTTGCTTTATAGTTAATATTCAGCAAGTTTTAAAGTTTATTCTGAACTTATTATAGTGGTGTCTTTTACCTTCGGTATAATATATCATTTAGGATTCGCCGAAACATTACCCTCAGTGATGATATTTCAAATATTAAATAAATATCATCACTTCGGGTAATATTTCGCCGAATCCCTCTCGCTTCGGGTCTATAAATGATAAATAAACTATCTGCTAAAGAAAACCTTAACAATTTAAAATAATAGATAATCAGTCTGTAAGCGTCAGTGCATAGTTTTAAATGTTTCTTTATTGGATTGCGAGGCTTCCGAATGTGTGATTAATATATCTCCAATGTTCATCGCGGAGAAGTGACATTATCTTACGTGCATGGGATAATAGCGTGAGGTGGTTGGAAATACGGCTGCTTTTTCTGGACGCATGTTGGAACACAATGAAAGTACTAAACATTACGTAGTCCACTGTGAAGTTGTCCTTCACGGAGGCCATGATCTGAGTCATCTGACCATCATTGACACAATCACTAGGTCTGCAAGAGAACTTCCAATAAAATCGCCAAGTTTTAATTAATTAACGTTACAAATAAACATTGCACGCGTTTTCCATGTACGCGTTTTCCATGTACGCGTTTTCCATGTACGCGTTTTCCATGTACGCGTTTTCCATGTACGCGTTTTCCATGTACGCGTTTTCCATGTACGCGTTTTCCATGTACGCGTTTTCCATGTACGCGTTTTCCATGTACGCGTGTACGTGTACGCGTGTACGTGTACGCGTGTACGTGCACGCGTTTTCCAGACAACCCATTTGTTCAACAAAGAGCCTGAGAATATAATATTATTTTTAGACTCCTTCGATAATGACCGATAATGTAACCGCTTCGGCCTTCAATGTAAACAATGACGTCACCGGTGGATTTTTCCACCGGTGATATTTGGCGCGCTGCAAGTGACAAAAGTCCTTTCCACAGAGGAAGTGAAGCGCGCCATAGAAGGGCCTGGAAAGGACTTTGGAAAGTCTAATCAACTATATACTTACGCGAGATGTGCGTAAGATAAGATTACACACCTTCATTTATGCAGAGTAGTCCTACATCAGCGACAGAAATGTTACTGCTATCAACAGGAGCTTTGATATATAAAATACATATGTTCATTTAAGTATTATACAACAATTTATAAAAAAGTAAAAGTTCTACAGTAGAAGTTCAATTTAAAATTTAAAAAGCTAAAATTCTCTATCGATCTAAAAGTCATTGAGATGTAAAAGGATGTCTTATAGTCCTAATTAATGCCTTCATTTGTGGTTTCATTAAAGTATAGATGTGGAAGTACAATATTAAAAATCTCATCGTTAACAACACGTTTCAACAATGTTCCCTATATAGTTTAGACGTCAGTATCAAGCAGTTGTCATTAATTATAAGGGACAGCAGCGGTCGTTTCTTTTAAATAATGTATTTAAAACGTGGTTAATGTTGTATATTTAACATAAGCATGCCGAGCTCTCTTGATATGGAAAACAATATAAGTCAAAATACCTTAACTTTAGTACAGAAAGAAATTCGACCAAGCAATTTATCTACACAGGAAAGATGAAAATTGTTAACAACCATACAATAAATAATTTCGACATTTCCCTTCATTGTCAACCAAGTATGACTTATATGATTCATTCTAAACATCTTTCTATCTGAAAGGATAACGTTTTTGTTATTAGCTAGGTGTATTTACAATTGCCTCAATAACATAGTCTGACGTTAAAGGATATGAAGCTGCAAAAACGATATACCTACTGTTCGCTATTCAATATACAAATGTGATTCACGAAATGTGATGCGATTCCTTCATTGACAAAGGTGAATGTCAGTGATCAGGTCTCCATGTGAATATTTGTTTGTATCTTTACTAAAACATAGAGAAACCCATATTGTTTTATCATGTTCTTATATCGTAAACTGAAAGCGTCATTACGTCAACTTTCGCAGGATGGCGAAAAGTTCCAGTGAGAGATTGGATCCAAAATGAAACATTAATTATCGACATGTTCTAGCTTTTGCTATCTTAGAACACATCATATTACCATATAAGGTCAAACAGTTATAATTTGCTACCCAGAATTACAAACACTTGTACGTCTATTGGATAATTGTTTTGAATAGAATGGATGGTAGATGGAATAGAAGAAGAGGAAAAGAGTTTGGATTTGAAGTAAAGAGTGTCAGTTAAGGATCAAGAAGACAGTATACGTAAATTCAATGTGCATGCATGCATGGTACATATATATAATACTTGGTGTAATGACAAATATTGCAAATCAAGGAAAGGGAATATAAAAACAAAGAGGGCAGGAATTGCTAAAATAAAGACGATCACAAAAAATGACAAAATAAAGACGATCCTAGACTTAGATTACTATGAACACTAGCCTAATATTTGTTTACAAATTTTAAGATGTTTTAAGACATCAGCATTTGTTATTCAAATTGTAAGAGAGGCTGGAAGAATACACGATAACAGGCAGCGATAACAGAAAATGATTCGCTGAGGCAGTTTAGGAAAGGGAGCCAGATTATCTTGAATTTATTCAAATTTGGCTTTAAAAAAGCATAGCATATAGTCTCAGAAGGAGCTGCCGCATAATAACCTTAGCTAACACTGTAACAGTTACCTACCTGCAGGCTACAGCTACAAAATGTATAGGTTCATAATCGCGTGTATAATTTTAAAAGTATATTGAAACAAAATGTATTTTATGACAAAATTGTATAGTTTCTACCGCCCTGATTAATTTTGATAAAATAATGCCATTAGGCTACCTTTATACCCTTTCCTTAGTTATAAACGTAGGCCTAGAGCTAATGGCAAAGTATCTCAAGCATTTCTATTAACAAAATTAAATAACATGTCTAAATAAATGCATGCAGTGTGATGGTTCCACATACTCATACAGATTTTCAACTAAAATGCTGTTTGGGACTTTGTTGTATACGTCAATTCACATATAGACTGAACACAACCCTGAAGAAGCTGAACAGAGCGGGAAAAATATAGTCACTATTACCAACTCTTGCATGTCAGCCAAATCCGTTATACACTTTGAGAAAATATGTTGACAGTTAAATCGCGGTTGTAAGGGCAAAACAGTTAAATCGCGGTTGTAAGGGCAAAACGTAAAAGTTGTGTTTTAGTTTAAATAAGTATACTAGAATCTCTAGTTTAGAATCTCTTACACGACATCAATGATAAGAGCTATACGAATCAGAATTTATATGTACTGAAGCAAACTGAAATAAACATACTACTATTTTATAGTAACATATATAAGACGTTAGTCATGTTATAATTGAGTAACACACGTCTTTATAGAGAAAACGTACCTTATATTAAATGGATTATCATTTGTAAACTTTGTTCGTGATGCCGGTTGGTTTAAACTGCAGCTGCTCTCGAATATTATGTTTTTTGTTTAGTCGATTCTGATACCAAGTGTTCATGAATATGTAATAACGCGCTTCCGACCAAACGATAATGAAAATTGAAGTTATTATATCTTGATCAAGGATTATGGGAGACAAAACATGGCTGTCCAGATGTTTAACGGGAACGTTCCTTGCATGTTGTTTAAGGTACAAACGAGTGAACAAACTTATAGAAATACAGAAAGTTTATAAATTGTATAGTGTATACGTATATGAAACAACCGCACGTTACACGTATTAAACCCCTGCAGAGACTGCCATGCAGTGCGTCGTAAACTATACAGTTTTTACAACTGTCGATCGGAATATATTCATTGTTTCCTCCATTTTTATTTACATTCACTCTGCATGTTCATTAATATGTGCAAATATAATTACCAAACGGGAACACAAGCTGTCCTTCGGCCCAATATTTCCCTCACTAGATATGACTGTCTCAAACCCTGGAGTATTTCTAAAGTGGTGCATTGTATATACCTTTAGATAGAAAACATATTTCTTGATTCAAAAGTGGTTATCTTGATTAACGCGATGGAAATAGACATGTTTTATCTTGTAATTCATGCAAGTTGGAAAAACATCTGCTCCTCCGTCTGATAACAAATTTGTTTCAAATTTACTTCGTCTTCGAATCTTGTAATGTTAACCGCACACTGAAACCACCGCCGGTTAAACTGTAATGTTGTAAAGTTAGTAAATTAACTAAAAGTACTGCACATAGTACCATAGCTTTTTATAGTTTTGATCAACCATTGCCAAAGTGCAATTGTTTTGTTTTCTGGACAAAATAAGTTACTATCGATTTGATATTGCATTTTTGATGATCCTATCTCCTATAAAATTTGGCTTCATACATTCTTATGTTGACAAGATGTATAGAATTAAGTTAAAGATCTAGACGAATGCGTAATTGTGCACTGTCATGGACCACTATCAACTGCAATTACAACAATATAACCGTCTACTGCTACAACAATCCGGCTACTGCAACAACCACAACAAAAATTAATAGAAAAGAACAATAGCAATAGGGCCATTTATACGATAGACTATTTTATCTTTACCACAATTGTGATAATACTTTCTTAACTGTGTTTATCCTAACCCACCCTGTCAACTTTCCACATTGTGGGAGGAAACCCGAGCACCCGGAGAAAACCCACGACTTTCGGCAGAGCGTGGGTCTATGCATGGGTCTATGCGAGCACTATGAGTCCGTAGTGAGAATCGAACCCACGAATTTCGAATGTACTAATGTGTTGCATGTTTTTACAAATATGCTAACTTTAATGATTATTTATTTTTAGAGACGTGAAGTAGCAAACTTCCTAAATGGCGAGGTTGTGGACGGTCAGCGGGTCAACGATGCAGGAGTTTCAAAACAAAAAACTGTGGTGCAGTCAGATTCACGTGGCTTCACTTCCAGTCATCTTAAAAAAGAACTTACATACGATAAAGCTCGCAATAAACTGAAACAAAATATTTCACCAACAACACCAGTGTCATCTGATGGTGGAGATCAAGAAAGACCACTTTTTCCTACAGAAAATCATAGACGATAGCATGAATTAGACATAAAATTAATCTATACCGAAGTCTCGAAGATGAAATGGCGACCTTAATTCTTAAACCATTGTGAATGGTATCAATATTGAAGCGAAACTATGGCAAAACAATACAAAACATAAACGCGACAGCAACATGTACATGCATGCATGCAACGGAGAATTATTTCTAGCTATCGTCAGAGGTTAAAGCATGACGTCACCGTAAGGTTGTCGACCTTATGCATGATTGAACGTCACAATTTTGGAGAATATTATATACTGGCCACAGAAACCACAGACATTGCAGGGGATTTAATATTAAAAACATTAATTCTTTCCCCAAAGGCAAAGAATATAATTTATATACTGGAAATAATGCATGTTTCTGAATTTGTTGGGAATCATTTTGGCTTTCTGCATGGGATCGAAGCAAATTAAATGTGTTTTCCTACCAACGGCAACGGTATCAAGGGTGGGCAAAAGGAAAAACATTCGAGGGTACATCAAAATTTTAAAATGTTTCCGCAACAATTCAAATCCATATTGCTTCAGACCAATATACTCCTTGCATGTATATGTAAATGACAAGATGT
>CACRXK020011501.1:0-15894 GCA_902702795.2 Paramuricea clavata | reverse complement strand
CCATCCTAGCCCGCTCTGGGTACTCTGGGCATTGCTCTGGGTACGAGATTGCGGCAGACAACATCTTTCTGCTTGCGCTGGGTATGGAAATTATATAATACACACTCTAGAACATTTTCATCTTAATATATATATATATATATATATATATATATATATATATATATATAAACACTGAATTGACACTTACCGTATACAAAGTGAAAAGAGAAAAAAACAAGTGCTAATTACGTGCACAACACGATAGTGTTATAGCTTTTCCAAAGCCGAGTTTTCTTCAATAACGCAACTCCGCGGGTTTCTAAAGACGATGAAATCTGTTTTATCCCTAGATGACTCCAAAGCTTCTGGTAATATATATATATATATATATATATATATATATATATATATATATATATATATATATATATATATATATATATATATATATATATATAATTAATTCTTGTTGTCCGTATTTGAACGAAGAGTGCTCAATACCAATATACGATAGAGCTTAAATAATTCTTTAATCTTAAAATATATTTGTCGCTACACTGTGTTTCACGCTTCTATTTCTTCTTCTTTCGTGTTTCTTCTTCTTTTATCAACTTCATTCGCCTGAAGATTGCTTCGAAAGAAGCGTGAAACACAGTGTAGCGACAAATATATTTTAAGATTAAAGAATTATATATATATATATATATATATATATTTGTAATTGTTAAAACACATTTTGTTACTAGAAATACATGCATGCAAAAACCCCTCGCCCACATCTTTCCAAACATTGTTTCAACATGAAGTATTCCAATTACGCCAACACGGAATGCTGGCTCGCGTCATATTGGCCATGGCAACACGATAAACGTTTTGTTATTTTTTTGTTCAAAACGGCAAAAATAAATTAATATTTAAGGCCCGTTTCAGACGCCGTATCCTTCATGTGCCGAACTTAATTGTATTAGATGCGACACAAGACTGGCAGTGATTCAAACGGCGTACCAAATACAATGTTACTAGTGAGACTACTGAGTCACAATGAGAGTCACTACAGAAACTGTATTCTGTGATATAGATGATCATATACCCTGGTTACCAGAGGTTCTGTATCTTTCGCCTTATTCCCGCTCGTATTTATTTTACGCGAGGCGAAGAGAACCTCTGGTGGCACGCGACACAAATCTCTCTTCCTTTGGTACAAAATTTGTACCAAGCACCTGATTGGTTAGTTATAATTAGCAGTCACATGGAGTGATGCGATTGGCTAGACAAAAGACCTGTTTATAAATCTCAGAGAACATGATGTAAACAAAATACCGAAATAATATGAACGTATTAAAATGCATTACTTGGTGTGGGTTATTTGAGATTAACTTAGTTTGTTCTGCTATAAAAAGATTTTCTGCGCTGGAGAAGAGCTGCCATCGCGGCTTGAGTTGATGGCATGACATGTTCACTCTATTGCAGTATTAATATTTGTAAAATATTAAAGTGTTGGTCACTTGCTTTGGGAATCCCGAAACATCGAGTTGGATTCGAGTTCGAGTTCGAGTTAAACTTCGAGTTACTTATACACTGGCGTTTCCGAATGTTCTGGTAATTTCCGAACAACTCCGATTCATGTTTACTTCTTCGCAACTTCAAACACGTGTTATTACGTTTATAAAATTATTCTGTATGGAGAATGAAACGTAGCAATGTAAATTTACTTTATTATAAATCGTTTTTATAATGCACTTTGTTGTACATCTTATACAGTAATTACTATGTGTATTTTGGAAAAGAATATATTAAAATTTGTACATTTTAAATATTGTTTCGTTCAAAATATGTATTCGAAACTATCAGTACTATTCTGCATATCCTCACACGTAGTATTAGGGATTTTGAACCCTAACCCCCACCCAACCCCCACTCTAACCTCTAACCCTAACCCTGGTTTAATCTTAATCGGGCTCTAATCTAATCCTAATCTAAAAATGACTACCTTTTTTAATATTCCCGCCCCTGCCCGCCCAGCCTCCCTTAAATACTACGTGTGAGGATATGTTGCATTATTGGTCTTGAAAGGTCAAGGAGAGTACTATATAGAGGATGTTAGACGGCGGTGTAGTACTACAATACTTCATGTGAACTCGTCATATGCGCATCGCTGTTTTTTTACAAAGAGACGCCTGGGTATGGAGACAGGGTATAGTATGCGATAGCAGACTGATCAGCACTGCCTCATTCTCGTAACCATAGCCCTTCTTACGCGCGGTACGACAAGGGGCTCTGACCAAATCCATAACCGGATATCATAAAAACATGGTAATAGAATATATCCGGTATTAGAACAATAGCCTTCGTTGTAGCCAATCAGATGTCAGTTTGATATGGATTTGGCCAGAGCCCCACGTCGCGCTCCGTTGACCGCGCGTAAGAAGGGCTCTGGGTACGAGAATGGCACTGCCTGTGAGATTAGTCTGCTGTTTTTCCGCAGCTCCAGTGGGAGAGGGGGGCCGGGGGCTGAGTCAGTCTGTGCGAAAGGCGGTGCGAAGATATAAATTTTACGTTTGAGTGAGCAAAAAATATTGTTTTCAGTTTTCACCACGAGAAGATAAAATAATAATAAGATATGAAACTTCAAGTCACCGTGTATTTAATGTTCTTTTTATTACATAGTCGTTAGTAAAAATAACAAAGAAAATGAACACTTGATCGATATCTGCAGGCGTTTGGTGCGGGCGGGAGAAGAGAGGGCTTCTTCTACTCAGGCTATCACTAGTGAAGATCTACTGTAGTTATGGAAAATATCTCACTGTGTATTTTTTGGCGTCCGGCACTGTATACTATAAAATAAATTAGGGTACGAGTGCTTTTGATTCGAATTAAGAATACAAACAATGAACTAATGAAGTACATGATATGAAAAAGGTATTTCTGTAAAAAGATTTATTATAACATTTCAAAATTGTGCGGAAACCATGTCAGGTCTGGGGGCAGATCATTATTCATTTATAATGAGGTACGGACTAATAGCGGCTGCTTAAAGCGCCATCTGTAAGCTCACAGTCTACCTCGGTCTGCTTCACGCCAGTTCCGGTCCTAATATAACCAGTCACTGAAAACCCCTGATATAGGGAGTGTGCGGGGTGCAATATCTGTAACTGTAATCTGTAACTCAAAATTACCACAAGTTGTTGTGGAAGCACAACCGACAAAAAGGTTACTGAGCATTTCCGATCGCGCACGACCACAATGTAGGCCTACAGCTTCGGTATTAAACAATGGTTTAAGATAAAATTCCCCCATATGTGTAAATTTGGTTCAGGCTCGCTCGCTCCGCAGCAAAAAAGGTTGGGTGAAATACAATTGTCATTTTCCCGAAAAGTAAAAAAAAAATATCCAACTCGAAGTTTAACTCGAAGTCCAACTCGAAGTCCAACTCGAAGCCCAACTCGAACTCGAACTCGAATCCAACTCGATGTTACCTAACTCCCACTTGCTTTATATCGTTCAAGGTTTTAAATTTTGGTAATTATTTGACTTTAATAGATATTAATATGATTTATTTTGCCAATATTTTTCCGTTGTCTGTTAAGGACAACGTACATACTGGCTCCGTTGCACGCATATATATAAATATTTATATATTTATATTCTTTCACTTTTGACTGTATACGTTCGCTAATACAAACGGCATTCCACAAATTTAACAATCAGTTAGGTTGCTTTTTGCTTTGTGAGTTGCGTATGGGGCGCCGTTTGTTCATTTATTATTTAATACAAAAAAGCTTGATTATTTTAATGATTTGTGAAACAATCCAAAAAAAAATGGATTGCTTACTAAATAATCCATTTCGGTAAATGGATTATTTTCTATATAATCCATTTAACAAAACGGATTATTTAATAAATAATCCTTCTGCAAAATGATTATTTATCATACAATCCATCTACCGAAATGGATTATTTAATATATAATCCAATTTGTAATTGGATTATTTAATATATAATCCAATTTGTAATTGGATTATTTAATATATAATCCAATTACAAATTGGATTATTTAATATATAATCCAATTTGTAATTGGATTATTTAATATATAATCCAATTTGTAATTGGATTATTTAATATATAATCCCATATATAATCCAATTTGTAATTGGATTATTTAATATATAATCCAATTACAAATTGGATTATTTAATATATAATCCAATTTGTAATTGGATTATTTAATATATAATCCAATTTGTAATTGGATTATTTTATATATAATCCAATTTGTAATTGGATTATTTAATATATAATCCAATTAAAAATTGGATTATTTAATATATAATCCTTATACCAAATTGGATTATTTAATATATAATCCATTTACTAAAAATCTGTAATGGATTATTTATTAAACAAGAAATGGATTATTTATACGTTGTACTTCATGTCTCGGCAATTATTACGTTCCTTTCCTATATTTTTCCCGCCATTGAACGTTATTACTATTGCGAGATTCAAAGATGGCCGCAGCAAATTCGGGGCGAATGACTGACCAGGAAATTGACCAGGTAAATAAATAATTCATATTTTTGTGAATAATGTAGCATTATACAACACGTGTTTATACTTTATACAAACTGCAAATTCTGAGTTTGTCCACCGTTTGCACATGCAAAGTCGCCAACATTTTCTGTTATTTGGAAGCAGGCTTTTAGCCAGGGTCCTGAAAGGGGGCGTCCATTTGGGTATAACAATACTTTATGTCAACCGCCAAAGGATAGGGGTTCGAGAAAACGTTCCTCTGGAAAACCTTTGAAGTTCACGTTTCTTCATGTCATTATTTTTCGAAATTTTTCAAACACACTCGGCTTTGTGAAGAAAATGTTGGCGACTTTGCATGTGCAAACGGTGGACAAACTCAGAATTTGCAGTTTGTATAAAGTATAAACACGTGTTGTATAATGCTACATTATTCACAAAAATATGAATTATTTATTTATACCTGGTCAATTTCCTGGTCAGTCATTCGCCCCGAATTTGCTGCGGCCATCTTTGAATCTCGCAATAGTAATAACGTTCAATGGCGGGAAAAATATAGGAAAGGAACGTAATAATTGCCGTAACCTGAGTATCAGGCCGTACTTTTTAGGGCACAGGCACGCCTGATCGTGGGCGAAGGGGAGAAAAGTACGGCCTGACACAAAAGTGGCATTTTGCCTGGTTGTTCAGTCCAGAATCTGGACTGAGCGCTGATTGGCCGATTAGACAAACGATTTTTAAATCTGTCATTTGATTGGCTGGTGCTAATTAGATTATACTATTGTTGTTGATATATTTTATAACGATCACAATTCACAACTAATTATAGCCGGCCCACTAAACGGCTGAATTTAAATTAAAACTGCAGTAAAATTATAAAATAATCGCAAATTAGCGAAATATATTGCAAATGTAGCTTATATTAAATCGCCATCAGATTGCACTATCGACTGACGTATAGTTATAAAGTATACTTTATAATTATACGTCAGTTTGTTGATAAATACGGCAAGCGCCATGTAAAGCTCATTGTTGTCACTGAAACCTCTGCGGAGGAGAGAGCAATCGGGTGGCGATTTAATATAAGCTACATTTGCAATATATTTCACTAATTTGTGATTATTTTTGTTAATTTTATAAGTTCATTGCAGTTTTGATTTAAATTCAGCTGTTTAGTGGGCTGCCTATGCTATAATTAGATTGTTGTTGTCGTTTTGTGAAATTTAAATTTCTCCTGCGACATTTTGATTGGATACTAAATATAAACTTTGCTGTGGGCGGAAAGCGATTAGGTTAAGTTTTGTGTCAGGCTCTATTTGTAAAATAGAGCCTGATACTCAGGTTATAATTGCCGAGACATGAAGTACAACGTATAAATAATCCATTTCTTGTTTGATAAATAATCCATTACAGATTTTTAGTAATTGGATTATATATTAAATAATCCAATTACAAATTGGATTATATATTAAATAATCCAATTACAAATTGGATTATATATTAAATAATCCATTTCGGTAGATGGATTGTATGATAAATAATCATTTTGCAGAAGGATTATTTATTAAATAATCCGTTTTGTTAAATGGATTATATAGAAAATAATCCATTTACCGAAATGGATTATTTAGTAAACAATCCATTTTTTTTGGATTGTTTCACAAATCATTAAAATAATCAAGCTTTTTTGTATTAAATAATAAATGAACAAACGGCGCCCCATAGTTGCGAGGATAATCTACATGTTTCTAATGAATAATCTACATTTTTGGGCTGCTTATTTTTAATATTTTACACAAGGCTGTATGACAAACCCGGAAGTTTAAAAACGTCACAAAATATAAAACCGGTTTTGCAAGTTCTCAAACGGCAACGTCAGCATGGAAGAGAGATTTGTATCGCGTGCCACCAGAGGTTCTCTTCGCCTCGCGTAAAATAAATACGAGCGGGAATAAGGCGAAAGATACAGAACCTCTGGCAACCAGGGTAATGATCATATTGCTTTAAAGAAACTTGCAGCTTTTAGCAGTTGTGTAAGGGCCTGTTTATATCGAAACTGGCTGGCCCGCTAAGTGAGACAGCCCGGTAAGTGAGATCTCGCTGTCTAGTTATTTTTATAGTACAAATTATCATTTCTATGGACAAGCGGGCAGGCCCGGTTGCCAAGACCAGGATGGAAATTTCTCCACATAAACAATCATAAGCAGGCTAGCCCGGTGCCGGGATGAAAGTTCAAAGATACTGCCGCAAGCTATTTTTAACAACTGTCAAAATAATGTCAAAACAACAAAATAAGCGGAATGAAATTTTCTCAAATAAACACAAGAGAAATCATCCTGCTTACCTACCTTACTGGGCTGTCTTGCTAAGCGGGCCAGCCCGGCTTCCATACAAACAGGCCCTAACAGTCTCTGTCAGGCAATTACAATGTTCTAATGTCCAAACTCTAAAGTATTATAAACAATCAGAACAGACCACTTATTGTAAGTTGCTAGTATTAAGTCATTTCAACATGTGATCTCGACAATATACAGTGTATAAACTAAAGTAATTCAGCTTCTACACATGAAGCGACTTTAAACACTATCCTTACACTTTATCAATTCATTGAAGTTTGTACTTAAAAGACATTCTATTTGTAGTATTAAATCATAAGACATATTCTATTTGTAGTATCAAGTCACATCAGGATTTTATAATCTAGCGTCTTTGGACCCAAGTGATCTAGAGTTCTATCTTGTTAAAACCTATCCAAGGAAAAACAAGAAAGGGATATTGAAGTAATGGTGTTTTTGAGCCAAATAAATTCGAATATCCACAAGTATAAAAGCAGAACTCCGGATATACCGGAGACAAAATGGCATCATAGCGAACACATTTTAATGATGCTCAAATTTATATTCAGTGCGCTATATTTTTAAAAATATGACCCTGTTTGCTTTCTAAATACAACAAAATTACTACTTTACCTTCTGTTCAAATAGTTCCACAGATAAATCGAAGTCACAATTCGTACTACTTTACAGTAAAAAGCTGTTTTTACTGTAGAAATGACAACTTCCCAATATAATTTTCTATTGTCAACACTGCATTACACTTGTTTAGCTCGCGCATGCGCAGTATAAAAGATGGGACATGTTTCCGCCAGTGAACTCTATATATATATATATATATATATATATCTGGGGCCGGTTGTATAAAAACGTAGTTAGCGCTAACTGCAGTTAAAAAGTAGTTAACTCTTTTTCGTTCGCTGCTGAAATAACCAGGGGCCGTTGTATAAAACTCTTAATCACTTTTTTAATCACTATTTTGTAGTTAAATAGTGATTAACTCTCAAATACGCGCTTTTTATTGGATGACGTTTCCACTAACTACAGTTAACTTTAATCACTTTTTTATACAATCGGCCCCTGGAACGATAACAGCGAGCGAAAAGTGAAGCCGACAATAGAAAAATCACGACATAAGTATTCGTCATTGTCTTCGTCATCAACTGTTCAAGAACTTTCTTAATTCTTACAGTATTAAAAATCACTTACATATAAAATTTGTAATTGTTTTGAAAGTTTTTATCGCAGTTTTTATATCTTTATTCACTTTTATAAACCTGAAGATGGAGTTATACTCCAAAACGTAGTTATTAAAATAATTTTTTACTAAGCCATATGGTCTAATTTATATTCAAACACACGTACATATTCATTTACATTTTGCTGGCAGGCAAATTCCGATCACACAATAAATTCTTTAAAAAATTACGTACCAGTGTATTGACTAAAAACTATAAAACTGGTAAACTAAAAAACAATTCAAACAATCGCGAAAAATGGCAAAGTCACAGTTGCAAGTCAATTTACCTACCTGTGAAATGAAATTTTCTCGCAAGAATATCTCTTTCCTTGTGCATCCAGAACGACAGTACGACACAATATATTTGAAAAAGTGATTCTTTTCTCCACACGGGGAAGTTTTCCTCGACTTTTTTCCGACAGCGAACTCAATGCAGTAAATTTTAGGAGCAAAACTGTTTGCTCCTACAATGTATTGCATTGAGTTGGCCATGTTTTTAATTTTGTTTCGTGATTGCGTTCAAATTTATACTGGCCGTGCAACGGTTTGCAGAGGGGGAATGAAACTGACGTCCAATCCGCGTAAACCTGACGTTTGAGGGACTGAGACTGACGTCCAATCCGTGTGAAAGACTGGTATCGAGGCTTCATTGTTTTCACAATCAAATGACTGAATGTTATCGTTCCAGATATATATATATATATATAGTTCACTGCATGGTTTCCGCTTGAGTAAGACTTCTGGTCCTATTATCTATTCTGTGCTCCTACCGTCATGCTTAGCGGGCATCGCTATTACGCAAGTGGTCAATTCAAGATCAGTAAACTCAATGTTTTTAACAATAAAAATGTAAAAACATTAAGTTTGCTGATCTTGAATTATGCTTAATTGATTTTCCTAGTTAGTTTTTTCAATTAAAAGGGCTGAAATGCGCGTTAAACACCATAATTTAAAAGGCTGAACTCATGTACCTTTAACAAAAAATAAGCGGTTCACATGCTTTATTACGCAATAAAAAATTGAAAAATTAGGCAATCAAAACAAATATTAGGCTAACCCCAGGCACGAGAGAAATGCCATTAATAAAGTATGTAGTCGCAACACTTTTCACAAATCACAAGCTTTTTCTAGTTTTATTGAAAAGTATATTCGCAATCGCACGCCCAGTTTGGCTCTCGAGTCTCAATCGGCCTCACTGACTCACACTCACATCACACTAACTCTAAAATCTGTCAACTTACTAGGTATATATGTATCAAGGATTATATCTCTGGCATGCAAATAATGTCTCTATCTCTAATCAATGTCGTCATGGTTACATAATTAACTAAGAATTAACGAAAATATTTAACAATTTAGCTATAAATTTGTAAAGGAAATCTAACTGTCAATCGCTTTCGATAGAACCTTGACCCACCTTGACCTTGTTATTACCGTCGCTTGCAACTAACGATGAACGGTCGCTCATAAAAACATTGCCTGTTCGCGTGAGAATCTTAAGTTTTCTTATTTTGACATAATAGCTATTTTTCAATAAATATATTGATATTAAACTTATTGAATCAATATTTTAAGTTTCAGGCCTGTTGTACCGAAGTTTATAAGCGCTATAGCGCATTATAAGGTTTCAGATGGCATGCAACATGTACGCACTGCGTACCTATTTTTACTATGAGCATATCATTAACTTATTAATCCCCGAGAAGTTTCAACAAATTCTCATTCCCAGAACAATTACTGATGAATCACCTTAAATGAGCTACGATTACGATACGATTAAGATTGAGACGGATGACCAGCCGTGTAATGGAACAAACCGTATTAAACAGGGCGTGTATAAACTGGGAGTGCAACACTCTCAGTAATAAGGAATTTTTATTCAATATCATACGTGATCATAATCAGCCAAATAAATTCTAATTTAATAAAGTGTCATATAAACCCGCGAGAAACTTTTTGCTCAAATGTGTGATGAATCATCCCATAAACTCCATTTTCTCGTTCCCCCCAAGACATAAAACAGGATATTCGGTACGTAATGATAATTGTCTTTCAATACCAAAGCATAGGACAAGTAGGTTTGCTAAGAGTTTTATTATGGCCGGTAGTAAGGCCTGCAACTCCAGTTTTAAATAATAATTTTTTAGCTACATTCTTACCTACATCACAATTAACAACTTGTAAATAAGGAGTGTTTGTAGACATTTTTACTCGTATGCATGTAAACCAGTGTAATTCAGTTTTTAACTGCAAAATTGGTATCTTTTAATAAATTGAAATTAAATTGAACATGCACCAGTTTAATGAATTTTCAGCAAAATAGTCGGCTGAAGGCTATAGATTTACATTTTAAGCTAATATAGTAATATAAATATATTTACAATATATACATACAGTACATTTAGATTAAGGTCTGTTTTTGACACCGAATTTGCTCGTTTAATTTCTATTTGAGAGTAATGGGCATTAGTTCTATTCTACGCAGTACATTGAGTGTGACGTTGTCGACGTAAAGCAGGTTTATGGCCTAATTCACAGAGAATGACTCGCGTTAAATTGAAAAGCATTCAATTTAACGAATTAGTAAATTCGACGGAAATTCGATGTCTAAAACAGACTTTATAATTTAAATGGTCTCTAATCTAGAACATTATTTCCTGCATTAAAATTTTTCAAGTAACATGTGGTAACTCCCAGGAGCACCTCCCCTAAGGCCTGGGAAAGATACTTTCTCTTTCTAGTCTGGAAATAGGAAAATAAATCTCGTCCTTCAGTCTAAACAAAAATTTCATCACAGCTTGAAAGAGCATCACAAAATTAGTAATATTCCAAAGTTTCGTTACGAAATGTTGTAAAATGCGGACAATATAGCCTTGCAAAGTTTGCGGTTTTTCAGTCATTTTGTATTACAAACGGGAACTTGACAGCTCCAAAGGGTATTGGGCTCTCAATTTCTCCCGCGTAATGCAAAATGACTGAAAAAACGGCAAACTTCGCAAGGCTATATTATCTGTATTTTACAACATTTCGCAACGAAACTTTGGAATATTACTAATTTTGTGATGCTCTTTCAAGCCGTTATGAAATTTTTGTCTAGACTTGTTTAGATCAAAATTTAGTCTATAATGCAAATGGTCCATTGAGGTCTTGCACTCTTGCTGTTTAGTATAAATTCAGTATTGAAAAATGGCTTTCAAGCGTTCTGACTGGCTCCCTCAGCAGTAACTCCGAGGCAATAGTTACTGCTCAGATACTGCTCAGACTGCTCTGAGCAGTAATTACTTTTGCTTTCAAAACAAAATCGCTGCCGAAAATCCACTTGCAAACAAATCATCGAAGAAAAAATTGAAGCACATACTATTCCTCTAAAAGTAAAAGAAGCAACAATAGTCAATAAATGGTGTTAACCTATTTCCGAAAGACAAAAGCACCTTTTAGATGCCTAAAACAATTTATTTGGCAATTTAACCAGGAAAATAACGGCAGCTGGATTCGTTTGACTCAAAAGCGAAAGAGTGAAGTAAATTATATTTACAACGTAATCTATATATTATTATTTTTCAATACTGAATTTATGATCACAAGACTATATTCACTTCGCTGCTTCGCAGTTCAGTAAATATAGGCTTGTGATCACCTCGCCTTCGGTGACTAATTGTTAAGTAGTCGAAAAAAGAACTGGACTAATATCCTACAGTCCGGAGCTCTCGCTCAGTGAAGAACATACAGTTATTAATAGTTAGTATTGCATATTAGAATATCTGTCAACCTAGTATAAAAAGTTATTAATGACTACATTGTTAAAGAGCCGGTCGTTCATGCGGTGTAAAATCGCTGTCAGATACAATCCCCTCTTCTAAAATCAGTTGATTTCCGCTATAATCCTTTAAGCCAACTAATTTTTCCCCAACATCACCTAACTCGAATTTTGGCAACATTGGAAAATCCAGATCATCTGGAAATAAACCCACGTGATGTGGCCAATGCGTTGTCATTCGCTGATTTCTAAATGCTTCAACCCGGGCCTGCAGTGTATTTTTGTCAGCCCACGCCCGTGGTGTCATACAAATATATAGTGTATAGCGCCATCTTGGATTCTCACGGGGTACTTTGGCAGGAACGGTACAATGAAGTAATCTACTGTCAAATATAGTAAAGCTGCCTTTAGGAGCCGGGATTCGAGTGGGTACCAAACCTTTATCGCGCTCCACCCAGTGTAAGTCTTCCTTGGATATAGTATTAAAATCCATTGTAGTGTCGTAGTCATTATTACGTTGGAACAATTCTTTGTGCAGTTTGTGGCTTCCTGGATAACAAGTGAATCCAGCATCTTCAATAGAAGCCTATAGAAATATAAGCAAAAGAACGGTTAGGGAAATCTGGGGAACTCAAAGCCATCTAAAGCAATCAAGACATCACGATCAAATTTGAATCCGCAAATGTGGAACCAAAGTTAAATGTGGTTAAACGTAGATTTTAGCGAAGTTAACGGCAGATGTATCATGTCTGCGACCTTTGCAGCGGGGAGTCCCTGACGTCGCTTAGAACAGTGGCAATTCTCGCGTACCTGTCACTTTGCTACAACTTGGCTAGCCTGCAACAACTTACAACTGCTATTTCGCTGTTACCCCTTCGATCTTTCCCCACCCAGATTAATGTTTGTTGATACTCGCCGGGTTCTATTCATTTTTTTCTATGTTTTTTTAAATTTTTTTGGCACGTGTGTATTGGTTTATGGGATACAATCTATAGACTACTATAGAATGCGTCCTTTTTTTCCAATGATTATCAGTGTGACAGGTGCCGGAGGTCTGCCTTGGCAGAATTATGGCAAACTCATATTGCTACTATAATTAGCCTTATTATTACGTCTTTTGCTGTTTTGCCATAGCTGTTTGCCAGTTTTGCTAGTTTTGCCATAAATGTTTGCCAGAGTTTTGCCTGATGTTTGACATTGCAGTCATTTGCCTTACAAGCCTTTGCTAAATATCTGAATTACGAACCGTTCATTACAGTATTTATACCTCAGTTTGGCCCTGAAATCTGAAGAGAAATTAAAAAATTAAATATTAAAAATGCTAGTTTTGTTTACGTAGCTAACCTTTACTAAATTCTAGATGGAATTGTGGAAAAAATGAATTACCCATATCCTATTAATATATCTTCGTTGGCACCGCGAGGTATAAAAATAATACTGTCGACCTCGTCCCCAGGGGCTTTTCCCCTTTTTGACGTTGGGAAAAAGGGATAGAGGCTCTGGGAACGAGGTTGATGCGCAGTCCCTTTGAAGACATTATACCATATAGTTCATATTCAATTATTTAGAATTTAAATTGATAGCTTTCGCTTTAGTTAAAGAGTCCAGTGATCCGTAGGTAATCAGCAATGTCGTCCTAGCTTCGCGGGATGTTCTCACAGAGTGTCAAGTAGTATTTCAAAGTTTTAGCAATGAATAATTTAGCTTATAACCTAGCTTAGTCTACAAACCTCTTCTAAGTTAAGAACACCTTGTACGCAATGAAAGCCCTCCTTCTTTGGACTCTGATCAGTATGAAACCAGCTCGATGTGTGTTCCAAATCACTAACCATCTCAGCCGGTCGTAGAATACCCATAGCATCAAAACTTGTCAACAGTTCGTTAGTTCCCCAGATTTTCTCGAATACACCAATCACATTTGAGTTCGTCCGGGCTTGCCATACAAACGGCGCATGCCCAATACGATATCTCTGAATAATGCCGTTGAAATTTTTTGGCCAGCGGTCGTTCGTCCACGTGCTCGAGTCATTTCGCTGTATACCAGTCCCCAGTTCGGCTAGCCATTCCCACGCCTTGTCGATGATGTGGTCGCATTGCGGAGGAGCGAGGACATTTGGCACAACCGCGTAACCGTGAACGTTTAATTGATTAATCCAAGATGGGGAATTTTCTGTTACGTTCAATTCATGTTCTTTCTTAGCTGATGTCTCTTTTAGCTGATGTTTCTTTCTTTTACAAAAAAAAAACAGAGAGATAATACGCGAAGATTAGCACATGAATTTTAAGAATGTATGGTATCGGTTGTTTAGACGAGCCGAACTTGTGACGTCAAACAAACCGAATCAGTCCGTTTTAGTTTGAGGGGAAGGAAGGGGAAGTTGCTCCTGTCCACCGGGAGGGCTTAAATTAATAGAGGTCGAGAAGGCTGACTAATTTAGCAGTGAAATGCAGTATACTAACGTCAAATTCAAGGCCAGTTGATAAATCTAAGAGTCTCTCTGTTTAATAAAGGGGGTTTAATAAATTCTAAAATTCCTTTAGAAAATGGGGGGTTAGAGGGGTGGGATTACTTGAAAGTCACTTGAGGGTCACAAATACTTCCTTGATCTGGGAGCCGTGCTCTCTTGAATCAGACAAAAGTGTGTTTGCTCACGATTCATGAGAACGAGGCTCTCGGGCCAAGGGAGAGATTTGTGATGTTGGAATTCGAAATTCTTTTAAATTAAAGAAGAACGTTTTCCCAACAAATCGTTTAATCTTTCAAGTACAGTGTGTAAAAAACATACAAACTTTGCAAACAAATATAAGCTACATGTAAACAGTGATAAGCTTTCTTCTCTTTCTTGCCTTTGACCTAGTGCTCAATAGCCTCAATTGGACCAGCAAAGTCTTCACCTAGCACTTAAAAAGGCGCAGTTCCGTGGGATCTCATGCTCTGAAGTTCTTCCTGCGGTGGTGTTTGGAACGCTTTCATCCGGAATCGTTTGCAACCATGTATGTGAATTGTATGTGAGTATTTGTATGTACAGTGATATTGCGACGATACTACGACATCTAGATCTATCTCTCACAATCCACAAAGCGTACCAAGAAGTACTTATTGTGTTGAGAACATCATAAACTGTGCAATTTAGTTCTATACGATGTCAACAGCTACACATCAAACTCAATCATCAAATATAACTCGATATCCTGAACTAAAACTATCGTGGTCTGGTGATTATGAATCGCTGAAATTGTTTGTTGATAGCGAACTAAATTTCGAAGGAACTTGGTCATCGATCGGTGGGGAGAAAAAGTTGTTTAAAAGCAAAAACGTTGATATCCATTGGTGGGCTAAAAAGAAGTTTCTTAGGATAGAGGGAAAACAGGCAAGTGAAGTTAAACGTTCAATTCTGATGTTGATTTTGCATGACATTGGTTCTGACGACCATAATATTCGCTCGTCCCATAACATGTGTAAATGCCCTGAAGTCAGTTCTGATATCGAAGGCGTTAAATTGGATGTCATTATCTTGGAATCAACAGTGAAACAACAGGCAAATACGCTTGTTAGTTTGCAGGAAACCTTGGCGAAATTAGAAGCATCAACAACCGATGCAAAATCTATACCGTTGGATCAACTAAGTAAATCTCCCTCCCAATAATACATCGGCTGAATGTGTTGTACAATGTACGAATTATAATAGCCCTATTGCGTCTGTGATTACACCTACTTGCTTGTATTTCTCGGACGAACCTGAGCAGAATAATACGGACAATATAATCGAAAAGCAGAATAATACGGACAGTATAGTCGAAACCTTAGTAGGAAAGTATTTGCCTAGTCATTCCAAGTCAAATGTTAGTTGTTCAAATAATACACCAACTTTAAAGAACCCATGTCATGATCTGCACCACAATCCACAAGGCATTCAGGATCAATTAAATACTAGCCAAAGAATTGAGAAGGAATGTGTGGAGATTTGTCAATCTAATACTAACAAAAGATACTTACACTACCATGGCCAACATAATGAATGTAGTCCCATTGTCTAGATCTCACAGTAATT
>CACRXK020011500.1:0-12539 GCA_902702795.2 Paramuricea clavata | reverse complement strand
CCCCCCCCGTTGCTACAGCCCTGGGAAGTAATAAACCAAAAAACATTTACCGATCTACGATTTGTTAAATGTTATCCATGTAAATGCCGTGATTTTGTAAATCAGTTTATGATACTGACAATACAATTTGATAATATTTTCTCTGTTTAATTAATTAAACAACTAAAATTTTGTTATACTATTATTGCCGTAATTTTCCGAATGACCAACCTGATTTTCCGAATATGTTAATTTAAAAAAGTTGGGGGTTACCCCCCCCCCCCATACCCCCTTCGCTACGGCCCTGAAGGCCGTAATGTCCATCATTACCGCAATAACGTAATAATGCACGTATAGTTAGGAAAATCAACCACGGAGCTACCATGGTGCCAGAGGCTCTTTGCGAGGCGAAATAAACGAGAAGCGAGAACGGAGAGCGTCTGGCCACATCGATTGCAAATCCCACTTCCACACTTGATTAGATTCAGAATTTGAATCTCGCATGTGATTTGCTATTTGTAAAAATATGTCAAACTCGTTAGGGAAATAAACATTACGTTAAACTAATTATAGCCTGTATTAAAATATTCTATTAAACTCAACCGCATGAATATTAATACACCTATCTACTGAGAAATTTGATACCTTTTTCATATGAGTATTTTTAATACACTTTAGCATTATCACCAAAGTTCAAAATGTCTGAATTCGACCGGGCACTTTATCTAATTGAATCGTATTTGGCTCGCAATTTTGATAACTTTATCTTTCCTGCGGAATCTCCGAAGTGTTGAATCGGCTATAATTACACTGTATATAATTACATAGATTTGGTTTATTGTTGCATGATATTTTTCATATTGTATGAAAAATTTGATTAAAAATGACTCCTTGAAAAAGAGTTCATATAGGCGTCCACACGAAGGGCTACCGTTTTAGCTCTTTAGAAACTGCATGCGTATTAGTTCCAAAATTCTGCGAGACAGCCCCCGGAAGTGTATATTATTAACCACTGATTCCGAATATATATAGGATCCAGCAATTAAATTGACTTTATAAGTGAATTAAGGTTTTCTTTTCATTGCTCTTGTAGAAATGAGGATCGACATTTGCAAGATATAGACAGTTCAACATCTGGAGATCTCTGCTCTTTCGTCCTTATCGTGGGATATTAAGTAATTAGTTTTTTTTATAGAATATTAAGTTTGGTAAAAGAAAATACCACGTTTTATATGCGTTGGTATTGTATGTAGTGTACTCGTGGCGCATAAGAAAAGATCGGCCATGCTGTTAATATACGTTTAGTCTTAGAATAATATTTACTTCACGTAAACATGTTTGCTTATTGTATACTAGAAATGTTTAATTTTGTCAGATTTGCAGCAAGTCAATCGATCGTACGTATATAGGCCTAACAAGAACGTGAGCTATTCTGCTACTTAACAGTACTTTAAATTTAATTTCGTGCTTAATTCTGTACTTTAGTTTTAAAACTCATGTTCATCTAACGTTTTCGTATTCATAATATATAAGAAAAGAAATCTTAGTATGGGAAAATATATAACTATACAGACGTTACCGTTTCGGCCATTTGGGCCTCATCGGGCATGTAGTGCTGATGAGCAGGATATCATATATACATGCATGTTTCGGCGTTCAACGCCTCGTCATTGCAGCGTGGTTACACGTCTAGATGCATGACACATTCGTATTTATACATATGGCCGTGCTCTCACCAAGCGCATGTACGTAGTGCAACACGATTAAGGCATCGACGCATCTAGACATCTGCAGAGTGTAATGGGGACAGAATTCTCAAGTGGGCTTTGCATTTTTGTGTTATTGTTCACTCGGTAATATCATAAGGAGAAAATGCTCTCGAGTGAGATATATCATAATTTCCAGACAGCTCGCAAGCAGATAACTTTGTCTGCCGCGGCTGAGTTTCGAACACGCGACCTTCGAATTACTAGATCGATGCGCTATACCGGCTAAGCTACATGGTCAGGACGGATCGAAGACTGGAATTTATGAACTAATTCACAAACACAGGCATACTTTTATTTCGTTTGATATAGTTTTCAACAATGGAAAACTGTGGATCAAAAGAGATGGCAATAGTTAATTACTCGTTGGGGCACTGTGCCTAGGCGAGTATAAGGCACGCATGTTGAATGTCAGATGACGGATTTCCGATCGTCGTTGATAGCCACAAAATAGAATATTAATGAGCTGTCTAATAAAACCCAATTTATCTTTTTCAAAATTAATGGCGGCCTTTCGTGGAGTGGGCAAAATGTTTCAAATAATTTCGTTAAAATTTTCAACGAATTGTACCTGTTTTCTAGGGATTTTGCATTGTGTCTAACTCTGGGCATTTTTGCTAGTTTAGTTAAAGCATTTTTCTTGGTGCACGACCTCTCTCCCCTGCAGACACTTACATGAAATTTCTAGTGAGGGAAAAGTGAGCGCGCAAGGAGTGATGGGAAGAGATAAATAAAGGAAGCCTCTGCGAGTTAATGCAATCAATATGGCGTCGTATATCATCGTTTGTAGCGAAGTTCGATCAACCTTCGGGGGTGTTAAAACATGTTTTCGACTTTCATCTTCGGGCGTACTTGAGTATCCTGGGGTGAATTCAATATCAATATCTTCTTCTGTCCATTTGCATCGAAAAATATTGAGAAATTGCAAACGAATATCAATGGATACGAGCTATCTGATTATAAATATCTTCTTAATTGCAACATTTCTTTATAAAATTGACTCTATTGAACTTCGATACTCAGATTATGAAGATTCATTTAAATTTCTTTCACATTTCCGTCGATTTCAAGTTTAAAAAAAGTCAAACAACTAGTTTGGTCCAAAAACCATACTTCGTTGCATTATCGGGCGGATCCTCCCCAACTTCATTTCAATCTTCCCATCACACCACGCGCGCTCACTTTTATTCAGGAAACTTCATGTAAGTTATTTGTAAATACTTAAGGAGGCTCTGCGGAGGAGAGAGGTGCACGACTCTGAAAATCCGAAATTCGGATCGTTGAATTCCCGTACGTGCACGATCATAATATAGTGAATCTGAATATAAACGAGCCAAAGACAATTTCAAGGTAAAAGTTATAACTTAAACTACACAACGTAGTTTTAATAAATAACTACTGTTAATTATGAGAAGCATATTGGTGTCATATCAATATAAAATTTATACACGAATCGAGTCCGATTGAGTGTTCAAGGAAGGCGATAGTTCCTTAATATATAGCATTTCGTATAGAAGACACTCATACTTTCCTTCGCATTTTCGAAGAATTGAAAAGCAACCTTCAATTCTCCACGCATCATTCTTCAATCTTCATTCTCGATTCGTTCAAAACTTTATATTTAGTCCTATAATTAAAGGGCTTTATGTTTGTTTTGTTTTAGAATGTTTGTTTGTTGTTGTTTGTATACATGTTTGATACATTTATGAAAGACAGGAATATGTTTAATCTGTTTTATGTTTTTAATGTAATTTATTACGTAATATAAATTTAAATTTTGCATGCTTACGCAATAATTTGCTAACGTGACACGAACGGTTTAATTAAAATCAACGCAATATATGTAATTACTATAACTTGAAAATGATGCACGCTGTAGCATCGAGACGTCGTTTAATAATGTAATATCGCTATCATTTGTTACAAAGTTTTTGAGATAATACGTGAAATTTGTTCCACAAAAACTGTTTAACAGAATTTTTTAAAAATTCAGTATATTGCAATAAATGACTAGTACTTTTAAAATACAAAATTTCAGAAAATTGACCGAAGGTAAAAAAAGTTATTGCATTTACAAAACTTGCGCGGTCAAATGAAATTTTTGCTGACGTGATAAAATTTCAACTCGACAAGATTACCATTTGAGCATGCGCGTCCATCTGCTGCGTGACTTACACGCAGTTTCACGGCCCCCAAAGTCAAAAGCCTCATTGTTCATGTTGTTGACGTTCGAAGTACGTTAGGATTGAGGAGAGAATTCGTGGTGTTTTAGTGACTCTTGGTTTTGTTGATTGTTGGTGACTTGTTGGTGGTTTGGATAATATAGCAAAAAATCCTTTCTTGCCAAATTCAGCGAACACACGTCGAAGATCGTCGAAGTTCAAGCCGCTACCAGCTATCTTCTCAGTCATGCTCGTGCTAATTGCCCAATCGTTGCCTGCATCGCTGTAAAGTTTACCTCTCAGTGTCTGCAGTAGTTCGTGCCATTTGTCCAAGTACTGGCGGCAGTCGTTTAGTGCATTTGAACTCGAAACAGGCTTGCAATGCTATACGATGTCCTCTTCTGAAAGTCGAAGCGGCGAAGCAAACAGAATTCGAGGTAGGGCAATAGAGAGTTTGGCAACCTAGAACGGCAACGACAACGGGGAAAATAGAATTGCTTCTATTATTGTACTTGAGCCAAAGTATACGTTACTAGCTTAATTTGCCTCTTTAAGTATTCTTGCTTCTCTAAAACAGCCCCTAAGTAAAAATAGTCCGCGAATTCAGATAAAACACCTCAAATAACATCGAACGAATTAACTGTTGCCGTGGTCATGCACCGTGAAAATGATGAAAATCACGTGCCAGTTTCAACAACTATAGCGTTGCACAACGCTTATGTAATTTACATTCTCCTTTGTCTTTGAGGATCAATGCTATTGTTGATGACCATGTTACCGTTGTATTTGCCAAACTAGAGAGTTTGGCAAATACAAGGGCAACGGCAACGGCAATGTGGTCATCAACAATAGCATTAATCCTCAAAGACAAAAGCGAATGTAAATTACATGGTCTTAAGCGTTGTGCAATGCCGTAGTTGTTGAAACTAGTACGTGATTTGCATCATTTTAACGGTGCATGACTACGGCAACAGTTAATTCGTTCGATGTTATTTGAGGTGTTTCATTTGAATTCGCGGACTATTTTTACTTAAGGGTACGTTTGCAAGAAACAGGAATACTTAAAGAGGCATATTAAGTGTAGTAACGTATACTTTGGCTCAAATACAACAATATCAACAATTTTATTATACCCTCACGCGCACTTAACCGACCAGTAATCGTTGAGAGGGTCACGTGCCGATCCAATATTTTACGATATTGGACAGGAACCTATTGGACAGTTGCGAATTGTGGCTCTTTTCATGGTTTTTCAACCCTTTAATTTTCAGATGTTTTGTCAATTTCAAACATACGACAAACGATATGGCAGAATAATGAAAAGAATTTGGGACATTAATACAGCTTTTTCCACCAGTTTTGTTTAAAATTATAAAAGCGCGGGAAAACTTGTCTTCGCGAAATTGATTTGTTTGCAACAGCCTAGAAGTTATAATATTATTTTTTTCGTTAAAGTTAGGTCAAATTACCTTTAAACATACATGGAATTGAGTTTATTTATGCACACATATTTGTAAAAACAGGTTTATTAACTTTTTTTAGTTATTTAAGCAAATTCGCCGCCGATATATGTAGTAATGTTGTCGCTGTATTAATCTCGCTGTGTTTACTTTATCGCTTATTGACATTTTTTGTTATAGAATTGTTCTGTTCGATATAATAAAACTCCTATTGGATTCGTCTTCGCCCAATATGGCAAAATATTAAGTCTCGACTTCAATATTAGGCTCGACCTTCGGTCTCGCGCAATATTGAAGTCTCGACTTAATATTTTGCCATATTGGGCTCAGAAGAATCCAATAAGATATAATATTTTCCCCGTGGCCGTTGTCGTTGCCGTTCTGCAGTGTGTATAAAAAAAACTGAACCCTTTCAAATTCAAATTAGCTATAACATATTGTAGTAATTTGACAGCTCTAATTGCTTTAAATTAATGGTTGGATGTGTTCGTTTCCCGTTCAGAGTTTTTACCGAGAGTTTGTTTACTCTTGAAGCATGTTTATCAATGTCATTTGTGGGCAAAATATACTCTGAAAACGAATTATGACCAGATTTGTCGATAGGTGACAATTGACACAACTGGGCAGCTTTGCCTGTAGTATTTGTTTCTGTGTCATATATGATGTTGTAAAATACCTTGCTTTCATATATCATAGCTGGACATACTGGTCGGGGGTAAAGGATGAAACTGCCACTTCATAGCTTTTTAAAGTTTCCACAGAGATATGGTCATCAAACAAACGAGAAATTTATTTGATTTGATGGTCAATTGCGGTAGGCCCAGTTGTTTGGTCGATATTAAGGCCAATATTTGTTTCATACGTTTTCCTCTCCCGTTTTTCCTTTCTTGCAATTCCTTGGATTCTCTTGGTATGTAGCTGGTTTCTACGCTTTTTATATTCAAGAGAATTCTTCTTTGACAATCCTTGTCTTTCTTTTTTTCATTTCTAGGGTATATCTGATTCAAGTCAAGCCTGGATCTATCCCCAAGGCTTCTAGAGTTCTGCAGACATAACGGTATCCAGAATTTGTTTGAGCCACTACACAGGCGACACGCCGGAAATAATTGCTCTCACTTCCTCCGTAGAATCGAATTTTTGGATTCTTTGAGCCTACAGTACTGTTGAAGGACTCATTTCGTTGCGAGTTTGCAGCATGAGAAAGTTATCTTCAAGGGCAGATTTTAATGGATGTCCATGCAAATCGTTTTCATGGATGGTTGGCATGCCTGTAATTGGAAGAATCTTGTTTCCATCCACACCATGACCCACTACAACAGGAATGGTCGCCAAATGCATCAGGGGAAATACATTTCATTGATGACTACATGGACTTTGGATCTCCTTTGTTTTGGCCGATTACAATGGAAAGACATTTGACCAGATATTCAATTACTTTTGATGACAATGGTGAACAGTCTGTGAATTCGGCCGTTTTGCTGAGGTTGTATGACCTGGTTGTCAGATACCGTTTCATGTGAATAATGTCGCTGAATTTCTCTACTCCGTAAGGAACCTGCTGGTGAATATAGCTTTTTGTTGTTGAATCGTCATCGCCTGTGTATGTTGAATACTGTGTGTTGAAAAAGTAATTTAAAAATGAAAATTAAAGCCCAGCAAATGACTTTCAGACAAGTGGGGACGCCGGAACTGGGGGGGGGCAGGAGGGGCAGCCGTCCCCCCCCCCGTTGCCCTCTACCAGGAGGAGCAAGGGGGGCAAAGGTGCCCTTTCAATTTAAAGGATTTCCATGGCGAAATAGCGAATTGTCAGAAATATTAGTGGAATTCTTTTACGAATTTGCTTCAGAAAACGCAAGAAATCCAGTCATCGAGCTTCAAAAATAGCACAATCGCCTGGTGGAGAACCCCCTCACACCCCATCACACCACCTCAGACTGTTGAAATTAGAAATTTTAAACATTTTAATCCCAGCAGATTTCAAGAAGATTGTTTATCTTAGCCATGGGATCTTTTAGACAGTGAAGATGACGTAGACTCTAAATGGTGTTTGTGTAAAACTTTGTTTCTGGCAGTTCTTGATGTGCATGCCCCTCCTAGGATGAAAAGAGTAAGAACCCGAAGTAATAACCCTTGGTTGAATAAAAATTCTAAAAAATTAATGTTTGAAAGGGATAAACTTAAATTGAAGGCAATAAAATCCAATTCCACTTTAGATTGGAATGCATACAAGACAGCCAGAAACGTTGTTTCATGCACTTTACAAAAGGATAAGCAATTATATTATAGTAATTTGCTTTATAAATACAAACATAATCCGAAAGAAAGTTGGCAAACTATAAATCGAATCCTTGGGCGAGGCCATAATAAATCCTCTATATCTAGCATTAGACAAAATGATAATATTATTTCTGGTTCTAATGAAATAACTGAGACTTTCAATGAATATTTTTCTACTATCGGAGACAAAATTGCAAATTCCGTTGATTCTGGAAATACTCACTTTAGTTCATACATAAGTAAATCATCCACGACTTTTGAGTTTGATACTGTATCTGTTGATAAAGTTTTACATTCATTTCATGCTTTATCCTCCTCTAAGGCAATCGGAGTTGATAAAATTCCAATAAATGTATTGAAACTTTCTATAGCCATTATAGTGCCATCTATGACTAAATTATTTAATTATGTAATTCAGAATGGGGTCTTTCCTCGCGATTGGAAGGTAGCCAAGGTTATACCTCTTCATAAGAAAGGTCCCAAAAATTTGTTGGATAATTCCAGCTATCAGCAAGGCCTTTGAAAGTATACTTTATGAGCAACTACATGGCTATTTATCCAATGCTAGCATACTTTCGAAATGTCAATTCGGTTTCAGACGATATCACTCTACAACTACGGCTCTTCTTGATAGCACTAATCAATGGTATTCAAATATGAATAAAGGTTTGCTTAATATTGTTGCTCTTTTAGATCTTAAAAAAGCTTTTGATACCATTGATGTATGGGGTAAAACGGCATTCATCGGGGTTACTTGAATCATACATAACAAATCGGTCACAAAAATGCTTTATAAATGGTACATTATCTCATTCTAAACCGATTAAGTGTGGAATTCCTCAGGGATCGATTTTGGGCCACTATTCTTTTTAGTGTATATTAACGATCTGCCTAATTGTTTAAAATACTGTACACCGAGGATGTTTGCAGATGATACGACGCTCGCTGTGTGTGGCAAATCCACACATGAAATTTCGTCTGCTTTGAATCATGATTTAAATAATGTTAACGATTGGCTAATGGCTAATAAACTTTGTTTGAACCTTAGCAAAACGGAATATATGCTAATAGGATCCAGGCACAGCATCAATAATCTTGTTGAAAATCCTTGTATTTCTGTTTATGGTAAACTTTTGAACCGAGTGATAGTGACTGGGTCTCTAGGAATTCATATTGACCAATTTCTCTCCTGGGATTTCTATATTGAGAAATTGACAAAGAAAATTCCTAGTGGCATTGGAGCGATTTCTAGGTTAAAACCGTTTGTATGCAGAAATACTCTTATTTCTGTCTACAACGCTTTAGTTCAAACATATTTTGATTATTGTTGTGAGGTGTGGGATCCGATTGGCAGTGTTTTATCTGATAAATTGCAGACTCTTCAAAATCGGGCAGCAAGAATAATTATGGGTTACCCAAATGAGCACGGATGCTCAGAAGTTGCTTTGACTGCGCTCGGGTGGAAAACACTTAAGAAACGTCGATTTGAATCTAAAGCCAGACTCATGTATAAGACTATTCATGGTTTTGCACCTACTGCGCTTACTGAAATATTTTCTAGTGCTTCAGTTGTCAGATCTCATGACTACAATTTACGTAATTCTGACATGAAGCTCAAAAATGAATCTTCCTTTTCCTAAAACGGAATATTTAAAAAAGAGTATAAGTTTCAATGGTGTTAAATTGTGGAAAGATTTACCTATTGAAGTTAGAAACGCGGAAAGCCTAGGAATTTTTAACTCGCTTTTATGTGCAACTAGCCTGTCACGATCTACTAGTTTGTAAATATTTAACTTTGTATAAACGTGTCTTGTTGTTTATTATGTGTTTTAATTTTTTTCACCACGCCCCCCTTGGAAATCAATTTGTATTGAAGGGGTTAGCGTGTTTTTTTAAATAAAGTTTTACCTACCTACCTACCATCCAATAAATAGAAAACATGATTGGGCGAAGTTCAACTCCCGATGTTTTGCAAACATCTCTTAGTATATATCAATTCAAAAGTGCCCTTTCACGAAAATCTGCCCCCTTGCCTTCACATCGTTCCAGCGACGATCCGCTCTACAGTTTCAGATTCAAGTTTCAGATTCAAATTCAGATTCATGTTCATATTTGAATCTGAAACGGGGTCAATTGTCGCGTATAAAATGTGGAATTGCTCTGCCTCTTTTCACGGAATAAACGTAATTCGTCAAGCACATCCATCTTCAGAATATTGTGCATTTGACAAAACTATATTTTAATTTTTAGCTCATAATGTGAAGCCAGGAAAAATCTGAGCTGTCGGCAAAATTATTTTTCGCTGTGTATCGCAAAATACGCGTGTAGTTCCCTAATTTCTGAAAGACATTCATTAGTACACTATAGTAGATTGCATAAAGAAAACTAGGTCTTAAAAACGTTAGTTGTTTTGTCAGGAAAAATCGCAAATCGTAGATCATGAGACACGGCTTTTGTAACCTGAAGCGAATGTCGACAACGCAGCCGAGACTAAATAAACACTTCTCTTAAGGATGCATTCCAGGTACGCGTTTTTCATACGTGCGTACACGCACGTAAAACTTGAATTCGCTTAAAATTTCATATAAGTGCAAATAACCTTAACAAATACACATTAAATCATACACAAAACTGAATGCTGTCCTTTTATAAATTTAGTTATTTCATAAGTAGGATGTAAAGCGAATTCAACTTTTACGTGCGTGTACGCACGTATGAAAAAACACGTAACTGGAATGCAGCCTTTAGTTTGGAATATTCGTCTGCGAAAGACATTCATCTACAACTATCACAAAATGATACAACGCAGTTGTTATTTTCAAACAGCTTGTTGTTTTGGCAGGAAAAATCGCAAAACACAACCGCTGTTGGAATCGAAAATCCGGGCGGGCATTAAGACTTTCATCACACTTCGTTTAGTCTTATATAAGCGAAGTTTCGTTTGCCTTCTCAGTGAATCTTCACCAGTTGACTGTAAATTATGGTCAAATTTAAAATACTTTAAAATTAGGCAAATATTTCTCGCGGAATAAGGGCTTTGAATCGTTCTTTGGAAGAACGATAGGATGTGAACCCCCCGGATTTTATTGTTTCAGATGCAAATTTCATAATAACAATCTCAGTGCGTATAATAATAGCAATCCTTTGCGATTTTCCCTGCGCACATGCGTTGCCGAATCGCAAAAAGAACCAGACAGAATAAAGCGCACAATAATGGAGATGAATGTCCTTCTTTGCGGTATCTGCTGGTTTAATACAGTTGCTGTGGTTGAAGGATTTACGCAGACTAACGCTGTTTCAGCTCGAATCTGAAACAGAATCTGAATCTACATGAAATTTGAATCTTAACGAAAAGTATCCGGGGCGGCTGACATCCTACCGTCCTTCCATAACACGATTCCAAACCCTTTTCTGCGAAAAGTACAGGGCCGTTTTTGAGCATATCAACATTTAATCATAACTTCTAGTCAGCTAGTGAACAGTTGTTGTGAAGACTGACAAATTATATTTGGTTTATATCAGTCTAAACGAACGTTTGGGAAAGTATCAATGCCCGCCCGGATTTTTGAATTCAACACATGTTGTGTTTTGCGATTTTTGCTGCCCAAACAACAAGTTGTCAGACGATAAAAAATGCGTTATAGGATTCTATGATAGTCGTTGTTGAATGTCTTTCGCAAAAGAATCTTTCAAATTTAAAGCATGCCGCGTGAGAAACATTTCTTCGGTTCACTTTGCAGTTGACCTTTGCTTCAGGTTGTAAACTAGTCTACAACTCCTCCAGGGGCGGATCTAGGGGTCGTCAAATCAGTCGCGCGACTGAAGTAAAAATTGCCTACTTAAAAAAATTTGACTCCAGCTATCTATAGTGGCCAGTAGATCGAGTTACTAAAATTTGAATCGTACCGGTAGTCCAGTTATGCGTTTCATGCTGCGGCAGAGCTTCGGCAAAGTAATGTTAGTCAGTCACGAACAGCGGTCTTACGCATGAAAGTTGACGGATTCGGGGGTCAAATCCGGCTTTCTGATTGGCTGACATGCTCATTTCCATGGTTACGGCCATTTGCGACGGATCTGTGGGGAGGCCTGACGGATTTGCAGATTCAGGGGCTCTGTATGAGCCTTCTGATTGAACCATTTAAAAAAATACTGCACTGTCATTGGCTTATATTTTCGACGGATTCGCAACGTGAGGTATTCGTCAACACCGCATTAGTGTTTACCTTTATTTATAAACTTTGCCGCCAAAAATTTATACAACGACAACGGCGCAGGTACCTTTGAGTGTTTACTATTTCGAACGTTTACTATTACGAGCGATTTCTACCAGCGATATCTGGAAACATTTTCGACAATGTTCAGTTTGCGATTGCGGCAAACAATTTGGAATCTCTATACAACGTTTGTATATGGAGCTTGAAAAGAATATCGATGCCTCACGGACGAATTTTGTTGACAAGCTACTGAGCGGCGCCATCAACAACACAAGCAGAAGCCTCGCTAGAAATTTTGGCGCAGAGAGCTACTGCTAGAGAAAGACAAAGCTTGCACTGCAATAAGGTAGATAAATTTATGGTTTTATAGTGATGTATCTTTAGTTCATATTAAAGGTTTATAAACCGGAGTACCAAGCCATCGGTGTTGTTAATGATTGTCTGACATATGATATTTTAATATATTCGCTATGCTGTATTGCTGTATTAGCATAATTCTCGCGTCAAGAAGCTAAAATATGTTAATATTCAATGTCTACATTGTGAGCATTTGTTGATTCTCATGTTAGTGAAGTTTTATTTAAAATTTCTTTATATTTACGCATTAATCACACAACATGTACGCGTAACGCGTATACGTGTATTGTTTATCCATAGCCTATCGACATGGCTTGTTAGACC
>CACRXK020011499.1:0-16258 GCA_902702795.2 Paramuricea clavata | reverse complement strand
ACTCTACATGCAAACTCTATCTACACCCCCCTTAAAAAAAAACCCTGCTGAAGAATACTGTTAGGTCGAAACGTGTACAGGGTTGCCTTTCCTATTCAAATTCAATCTCTCGCTCTTTGATATCCTCGCTTTCTATCGTGTCACATGATAATTACGTAATTCAGTTTCTATCTAATCGTAGTTTCCCTGTTTTTTTTTGCGTACATGTTCATCACAGGAGTCGTAGTAAATAAAAAAAGGATAACCATTTTGGACTACTGGTCCAGTGGTCCTCTGATGAGGGTTAGCCTTACTTGTAGCCTCTCCCATAATTACAGGTGTTTCAAAAAAGGTTTTCGTTTCAAAATCTCAAACCTTAAACTGTGAGACCAATCAAAATTCAAGCAAAACCCCTAAAAAAAAATTACTTATCACTCTTTGCGCGCTTAGAGTTTAAGGTTTGAGATTTTCGAAGGACAACTTTTTTTTAATTAGCTGCCTATATATAATTAGTCATTGTCGATGCTGTTTCTGTTCATGTTAGTTGGTTAAATAAATAACAATCATAAAATTAACCAAGTTTCAATTTTATTATTCGTGTTTTACGAATTTGCTTGTGGACACATTACAACGGTACAAAATCGAGACTGGCAATGATGACAAGTAACTAAGCTATTGTTCCGTGTGCACTCAAGAAAATTTGGAAAGCGTTGAATTCGGAGGCCCGCGATTATTTTAAACGCAGGATTGTTTATAGGTACTCCGAGTTTTACGCTTGTGTTTCACACCTCATCTGCTTTAATAATTTAGCCGGTGAACTGAGCGCATACAGTATACTACAAAGAACCTTGTTTTTAGGCTTAATAATATACATAAAGATATTACTCGACTGTGATTGGTTGATTTCAGTGCAGCTAATCCCAAACAGCAGTGCAATTTTCTGTAATCACAGTGCAATTTTCTGCAATCACAGTGCAAAAATCTCTAACAAACTGTTCTGATTGGTGGAAAAACATTGCGATGATTAAATCAACCAATCAGTTTAAAGCAATTTAGTTGAAAGAAGTAACGGTCACAGATTGCTTCAAAACAAAACAAACATGGCGCCGCACTACATAAAGTAAAAGTTGCCTTCGCCGGCGTGGAAAATATGGCCTTTATCTTTATTTTTAAATGGAAAAGCATTTACCTTAAACAAGAGAAACAAAAATTACATAGTTGAGTGGAATTTTCGGAAATTTTACACTTTACAGTACCTGAGTAATCACTAGCCCTATTCACATTAGAGACGGACAAGTCGTCTAGGCGAACAAATCGTCTTTCAAAAATCGTCTTCACCGACGGACAAGTAGTCGAACAAATTCAGACGACTTGTTCGTCTAAAATTTTGTTCGACACATTTTCACTTCTCATGATTTGTCCGACTAAAAGACGATTTTGAGACGATTTGTTCGTCTAGACGACTTGTCCGTCTTCTAATGTGAAAACGGCTACTATACGCTATCCAAACACGCCAATAAAATAACGGAAAAACCGTCAGAAAACACGCCATCAAATACTTGCGGTACGGTAAAGTGTAAGGTACCCGAATTTTCAAGCTGTTAGCGTTATATAATGTGATAAAACAAACCCAGGAAAACTTTGCCGGTGGAAAGACCTCAAATCAGGGGCGTAGCGTGCGGGGTGTAGGTGGGGTGACACCCCCCCCAGTTTTAGTGAGGTAGTCGGTAAAACGCGAAGTTATTCGGTAATGGCAAGAGCCATGACAGCTGTCGGTAAAACAAATCGGTTAAAGTGGAATTTTGCTCCTCGGTAAATGGCTTTTAATAATAAAAAAAAATTAAATTAATGTTGTGCCTTGTTCTCCAATAAAGTTATGCAAAATGTACGTAATTCTACAGTATTAAAACACTTATATCAAATATCTACGCATAAGCATTGGAGCCCCTAATTTCCTATCGTATTACACTTGCAAGAGCTGCGAAAACAGTCGGTTCTGATTGGACATGTTCAACTGTGCGCGAACTTTTGACCTTGATACAATGATACGCAAAAGAATTAAAGATTATATTTATATATTTGTTATTGACACGCGGTGCTCATAAAATGTTTCGCCAATTTTTCAAGTCTGTTCATTACAATAAACAACAAGATAAATGCCATTGGGTAAAATGACTTATAGATAAGTAACAAAGACAACAATTATTCCAATTAATAAAGCGTTTGCTACGTTTCTGGTTCTACGTTATTTCTAGACGGCTGACTAAAGTCACGGTAAGTGTCATTAAATTAAACGCGCGCCGAAATATTTATTTGTCAATTGCTGTATAGCTGTTATGGTATATTCTAATAAAACCTCACGGTGAGCTCACAGTCTCACAGCTTGTTAATATCTGACGGATTCCGACAGATTTCGAAAATAACACAACTTCAACAATATGGTTTTGTTTGATATAAATAAAAGCTACCAAACCTTGTGTGTATAAGGTACAGAAGGCTCTGAAAATGCCATTTCCAACGATCTAGAGACTCCATATTTTCAAAAATTTTCCGCTCGGCGCCAACCATGGTGGCGCCTCGTGGCGCGTGGGTCGGTAAAGCTTAGATGTTACACCCCCCAGTTAAAAAGGTCATGCTACGCCCCTGCCTCAAATAGCACTCGTCCTTCGGACTCGTGCTATTTTGAGGTCTTTGAAAAACTCACTCGTGCATGTTATATCCAAATTGCACTCGAACCATGTTATTACCTATACATATCAAGTTGCGATATTAATTGCCCCTACATTATCGGTTTATTTATTGCCGGTTAAAGCAGGGCGCTTTGTTTTAAAGAGCCCTGCTTGTATGTAATATACTGTAGTTTGTGTAGAAAATAAACAATATATAACTGATTGTATTGCTGTTTGCACGGCTGCATGCAAATGCACCAGGACGCAAAGCCACGCTAAAACGCAGAATACACGTGTTGTATATAGTATATGTGCGTGGAACGCATATTATAGGTTTGATTATATTTGGTTTAGAAGTGCTCATATAAAAATACTGCCGAGAAGACACGTAGACGTCATTATGGCCTTATTCAAAGCGGTTACTTGATCTTAATATTGCATTTTTTTGTGATTTTTTCACCCTCGACTTTTCACCCTCAACTTTTAATCCTCGACTTTTCACCGTCGACTTTTAACCCTCGACTTTTTACCCTCGACTTTTTACCCTCGACTTTTAACCCTCGACTTTTTACCCTCGAATTTTTACCCTCACCCTCGACTTTTTACCCTCGCCGTCGACATTTAACCCTCGACACTCGACCAATAGATAAACTCTGTCGACACTGCCGTTTCAGGGCGGGGTCATTTTCAGGACTTTTGTCCCGGATTCAGGTTTTGGCACATATGCCATGTTGACCGCCATGGTCATTTTACCCTAAAATAGTTGAGATTACCTGTGCTAAATGAAACGCATACACACTCATATACAGGTCCTAGACTATAATAAAACTTAATTAAAGCCCAAATCCGAGCTTGATTCCGAGCTTGATTCCGAGCTCGATTCCGAGCTCGATTCCGAGCTCGATTCCGAGCTCGATTCCGAGCTCGAATCCGAGCTCGAATTCCGAGCTCGAATCCGAGCTCGAATCCTTGGCTCGGTATATAGTACATGATACAGGACACCAAACTCTCAAACAAGGTTCCTTAGACACGTACTGTTGACAGGCATCTTCTCATAAACAAATTAATTACGTTTCCGGTTCAAATGAAAAAAATAACTGATTGTGGAATATGGTCCATTGCTATTTCTTATTAAGTCCACTTATAAGATTGCTAAAATTTGAACTCACCTGAACTGAAAAAATCAACAGAAAACGTTGGTTGGGGGACCGGTCATGCATGTTTCCAAACAAAAGCAGGCGGAACGAATCCAGTCTAGTAGCCTAATTGATCAGATAGAATTAATAATAAAACTACAATAAACAGCTCTAAACAGCGCCTGTTTAGGTTGAAATATTTTAAAATCAGCAAGCCCGAAAGTCGATATAATACTCTATTATTCGCCCTGGTAGATATTCTTCCGTAGTGGGCATGCATGTGCTGATATAATGAAAGGTTCATTGTGAGGAAGAATGGGCTGCTGCCCCTCAGAAAAATTGAAAGTTAGGAAAAAGTGGTGGAACTGAATAAACTGAAAAACAAGAAACAGTATGTAAGATAATAGTAAAATATGCAAGAAAATAGGGCAATGTGGCGAAACATTTTTAGCTTTTCAAAAGTTTTCGACGCTATCGAAAGAGTAAACCTTTGTTGTTAAACGTTGTTCCTGCATGGGCAGCAAACGAAGATGTCGTGACCAGCGAATCTGTTAGAGTGTAAACGGGGTCTCTGTGTCAATATAATTCAGTACGAACAAGATATAAACGAACTCGTTACGACATATGTGGATATATAAATCTGTACGGCAGGTAAGATTTACGAAAGTTTTATTTCTTTTACTTTTTTTCAATTCTAGCTTGCCAAAGCTTCTGGCTGCTTGGCAACTTAACTTGCTATTTCGATGGAAAAGCATAATACATTATGTCAAAAACTACCGTTATAAACAGCAATTGGATAATACTGCTAGTATACCGGGTGTCCCAAAAAAAGTACTCCGGTTTGATTCGTAATAACTTCTAAACAAGTAAACCTTTTAAAGAGAAATAACTTGCACCAAATAGAAGAAGGACTAACTTAGATTTTGATATACTACAGTTGTGTTTCACTTAAAAATTCAAGGAGATATTAATGTTTAAATTCGGGAGCATATTTCTGGATGTGTCTGAAATATGCAAAAAACGGCGTATCAAATATTAATCAAGATTTGCCCGACTGAAACATGCACGATTACCAGTAAATAAATGACACCTGACAAATTGTTTATTATGAAACTCTGTATTATTATCTACAAAATACAAGCAAGATTTATTCGTCCGAAATCTGTGTGTGTTCCTAGCACGAATACGTTTCCTTATTTCATGAGACCACTGCATCGCGAAGGATCATCATGGATCGTTCGTAGTTCTGAATTAGGGCATGCTGTCACAATGGAATTGTGAAGCTCTTCTAACTTCTGCAATGTTCTGAAATCTTGTTAATTAAGAACACTCAAACTCATTTGCCTTTTCTTAATCTTTTTAAGTTCAGAATAAACTGAGAATGAAACACAATCAAACCATACAACTCCATAAGACATAACAATTAAGCATGCAACTCCCTGGAGACATCCAACATTCTTGGAACAAAACGTAATAAAATAGCGTTGATACTGTGATGTGTATTTGCAAAAAGCAATATTATTTCCTTCATTGCAGAATAATATTCATCCTGCTCTAACCGAGAAATAATCAACTCTGTTTTGAACCCATGAAAAACATAAAAAAATTAGGCTAAGAAAAATTTAAGCGCCTGCCTTGCATGATCTTTCATGTACGTTATAAATTTGTAGAGTTTATAAAGACCTATTAAATACTTGCATAATTTCGTACGTTCATATTTCAGGAAACAATGAGCTAAGACTTAGCTTACACGTAAGAAGTCTTAATCTACGGCACATCCCTTACAAACCGTAACGACAATCGAATTCGCTGAATTCAATATTTGATAATTTAAATATTTATATGAAGTTAATATTTGATATGCCGATTTTCGCTAATTTTAGACACATCCCAAAATATGCTCCCGATTTTGAACATTAATATCTCTGTGAATTTTTAAGTAAAATACAACTGTAATATATCAAAATCTAAGTTAGTCCTTCCTCTATTTAATGCAAGTTATTTCTTTTTGATAGCTTTACTTGTTTAGAAGTTATTATAAAAAATACGATATTTTTACGTGTGAAAATATCATTAGTTGTAAAACGCATTGCCACGGACGTTTTATTGTTTTTGACTTTGCTTTTTACTGTTTTTCTCGTGTTGAACATGATATCTCACTCGTTCGCTGCGCTCACTCGTGATATATCATGTTCAACAATCGAAATAAATCTGGTATTTCCGCGCACCCATGTATTATTCTCTCTGTCTTTTGAATGTAAAAGACACAATATCACCCAAAAATATCACATCCAAAGTGTTTTTTATCTCTTTACATAAAATAACCAAAATGGGTAAAATATTAGCAATATTCACCATTTTGTTGACAGGTGGTCGTATTTAATGGGGTCAAAAAACAGCATTTTGGATGTGAATTTTACTTTTTTGTAATTTTTAGTAAAGAAAGATAAAACTTACTAAAAAATAAAACTTATAGGATAATGGCAATTAGTCAACAGAATTTCTGAGGGGTGCACCCTATCAGCACACCTCCGGTCATATCAACATGAAAAAACCCCGGTAAACTTATCGTTTCATGATGGGGTATGAAACATTGAGACTGTTATCTTGATGGGGTACCAAATATCATCCGACAATTTTGTGGGGGTATGAAATTTTGTTCACAAAATTAAAAATATCCTCCGCCCCGGGGTAGCGCTTACTTTATGACCGCTCCCTTACAATTGTCTAAATTTGAAGGAAATCGGAATTTTACCGGAAAGGGAAATTTAATTTTCAAAAAATGTACCAAACTTAGACTTTTTTAGGTGGCAAATAAGGCGATTTTTACACGCTTCCCTTGACTTTAAAACATCATTTAAAAGATTGCAAACTAGACTATATCATTGTTCATAAACATCTCATAAACACGTTTAAAAACCGAAGGTGAGGTTTTCTGAGACGCGAATTGAGCAAAACGAAGTTTCCGAGTGGCTGTGACTCACAATCTTTTTGGCTAATTTCACGAATCTTGGGTACGTGTCAGGTTTTGATAATTTTTCGGCGTTTAAAATAATATTTCAGAAAACAAATCCCATCACGTTTCTAAGTATACATTTGAGTATACATTTGAGTATTAATTAAGGGGGATTGTGTCCTACTTTTTATCTTACTCAGTCCAATGCCAGACGACTTTACTTGTCAAGGGGAAAATTCTGGCACTCAATTGCTTAATATAACATCATTTTTATTATTTGTATCACCCTCCCCCCCTCCCCCTTCGATATCCTAGTACATTTTATTAGTGGATCCTCCTTCAGCTGTAATTTCTTTTCTACAGGTAGCATCTGTGGGAGTTAAATCTTTTATGTAATGACCCAATATAGTTAAGTGCCCACATAAATCTACTGGAATTTGCTTATATAGGCTGATGCTCAAGCATGGACAAGAAAAATACAAATAAGGTGTTTGAATGCAAGGGCTGTGGCAGAAATAACTTTATTTGATCATTTCCATTACACAGTATTATGTTTAATATATACAAAGACCTAAACTGAAAAATCATTTGCACGTACCACAAGACATATCACAATGAGTCAAAGTGCTGAACAACCAAAGCAACATCATACCCATTTGGCTACAAAGTCATAATAATGACTTGTCTGGATAGTTTAGCTCACTGCTCACAAAATTAATTATTTCTAATAATTGATAATTGATTATTCTTTAATAAAGAGGTTGAATTAAAATCAAATAATTCTGAATGAGCAAAAAGAGATTATATAATTAAATGTTGTAAACTGAAAATTTCACTAGAGGCTAAAGAATAAGAAGTAAAAAAAGGAAATGAGAAGAAAGGCAGGTTAATTGAAAATGTTGAAGTTCATTGATTTCTCAGTGTCAGGTATAGTTGCATCATACAGGGGTGCACAGTCGGAGAGGACTGAAATGAACAAAACCCAAGTAAAACCACCTGAGACTGGAAGTTGTTTTGGGTTTTTTTTTAAAAAAATTTTATTATTAAAAGTGACATTATATACCAATTTATTCTTGTTTTTGTCTTGATGTCTGACTAGCATGTGTGACTTTCTCAGTTCTGACCTGCATAATCAGATCCAGTGCAACCCTATGAAACCTATAATCTACACGCAAGAACTACAATCCTATCCCTAGTGGTTCAAGATTCCTCAATCCAACATGTCATTAGCCAGAAAGCTAGGTAGAATTCATATTACCAGATAAGTTGCCCACAGCATCCTGAGCTTCTGGCACCCCTAGATTATGCATATTCAATAATAAACACAGAATCTAGTACATATAAACACAAAGATTGTAGACAGAAGCACATTGTTTCATGCCTTTTTTCCCACAAAACATACTAAATAAACGCCCCTCATGAAAACCAGCCGTATAGCTGATGAGGATAGCGTCTCTAAAGAAATTAAACACTTAAATACATAAAAAATACATACATATTGCTTTTCCGAGGTCCAAGAAAATAAGTATTTTATTATATATCAATAGAAAATAATAATAATAATAATACTAATAAAACTTTATTTAATGAGGGATTACATTGATTACTTATTATAGTATTCTTCCCAATGGCCCTCGATATCTAATAGTAATATATAAAAAGAAAATCCTATAGAGAGTAACATTGACAATGAGCAATATGCTTACAATCGATGCAGCGGAATTTATTAACGTGATCTACTTCATAATTCAATTGAATAAAGTAGGTTTTGAGCTTCTTTTTATAGGAATAAATTGAGTGATTTTCAATATCTTTTAATTCGGAAGGTAACGAATTAAATAAACTTGCACCACTAAAGGAAATTTTGGATTTTGCTTGCGTAGTCTTAACTGATGGAACTTTTAAGTCTGTAATAGACGATCTAGTTGGAATTGGATGAGAGTCGCGAACAAAGACAAACAATTTACGAAGATCCGGCGGCCAAGATGTTTTTAAAGTATTGAATACCAATAATATTTTTCTCATTTTGATCAAATTAAAAATAGGTATACAGTTGAGTTTACGGAAAAGCACAATTGAAGGCACTTCAGTTGACTGCTCAAGAATTAGTCTCGCTGCACGTTTCTGTAGTTTTAGTAGGCACGTAATTAGATCGTTATTAGCATTGCCCCAGACTGTGCTACAATATAGCAAGTGCGGGTAGATTAGTGCGTAATACAATTGAATACGGGATTGAAAAGTGAGATCGCTACGTATACGTTTGAGCAGGTAAAGTCTAGAATTGATTATATTGTAGATGGTATTAATTTGCCTATCCCATTTCAGATGTTGGTCTAATGTAACTCCAAGTAAAATGGCGGATGTAATCTCCTTAACATTATTGTTATTGACTTCAATGGTTATTGGACTAAGATCAGGGAATTTGGATTGGGAATATATTTTCATTATTTTTGTCTTGCCAGGATTAAGAGACATTTTGTTATGGTTAGTCCAACGGGACACTGAGGTCATATCTGACTTTAGAGAGACACTATAAGTTCGTGAAGGTCCGATCCGGAGGATATTAATGTCGAGTCATCGGCAAATAAAAAAGGCTTAGAACTTCCAACGTAACTGGGTATAAATCGTTAATAAAGATAAGAAAGAGAATTGGTCCTAGTATAGATCCTTGGGGCACACCAGACTTTATCAGAGCTGGGTTGGATAGGGATTATGCAATTTGTACTACTTGGTAACGATCATTTAGATACGATTTAAACCATTTTAAAGCTATTGGAGTAATGCCATATTGTTCTAATTTCTTCAGTAGCAATCTATGATCGACCAGGTCAAACGCTTAGGAGAGGTCAATCAGAGCTATACCATTAATTAAACCTTGCTCAATGTTATCGAGAAGGTGTTCACAGATCAATATTAGAGTAGATTCACAAGAGCGATGGGCTCGAAAACCATGCTGGCAACTTGACAGAATATCATTTTCTGTGAGGAATTTTACATATGAGTTGGCAACATGTCGTTCGAGGAGTTTAGATAGAATCGGTAATATAGAAATGGGCCTGTAATTGTTTCGCTCAGTATGTGTTTCAGCTATATAGATTAAAAGAAACAACAAATTAATTAAAGAACAAATGAACGTAAATGCATGAAATATCAACCTCGTACCCAGGGCATTTTGCTTCAAGTCAGCGAAAATGGCCCTGGCATCGGCCGGTCACATGACCTCAAAATCTCCAGTATTTGGGGTGTTCAATTATGATAATTTATGCGTATAAGTACGTATATAGAATAATGATATACATTGTAATTACTGACAGGAGTAAACAAACTCAATGCTGCGTATATATAATCAAAGGGAAAGCAACGAAATAAGTTGACTTTATTCGGTTTTCGTTGTTTACACCTCATTCAGCAACATAGCCCGATCAATTCTTGCTCAATTCTTAATGAACAAGCAAACAAAACAAAACCGCTTCAGCGTTTGCCGTTTGGTTTATATAAATCGTGTTATGAGCAAATATATTCGTATCACAATCTTTGACTATATTAAAGTATAACGCTGTATGTTTCTTGAAATCGACGATGTATAAACAACGCATGTGAGAAATGTATGTTGAAACGAATCAAATACTCGTCTATACAATGTACAAAGACTTAATTTTAATTTACTCAATACTTTAGTCCTTCAAGAACTAATGATAAATTTGTCACTCCACTCTCGTTTCACCAAAATAATAATTTTAATAATATATTTCCCCCGTATATTGAATAATTATATTCAAAATCATTGACCAATCAGATTGCAAAACAGACCAGCCGATGCCAGGGCCTTTTTCGCTGACCATCCGACAGAGGAAGCAAAAAGCCCTGGGTACGAGGTTGATGAAATATGTTATTGTTAAGGCTTGTTTAAACGGATCCAACATTGTTGGACCAACATCATCCAACAATGTTACTATAATAGATATGACTGCTTCTCTTTCAAATCTTTTTGGTTAGATAAGCTTTACTCAAACTCTAAACCTAGTCTTGACAAAAAATTGAAAAAGAAGCCGTTTGGGCCATTATTTCAACAATGTTGGACGATGTTGGCCCAACAATGTTGGATCCGTTTAAACAGGGCTTAAAACGTTAAATTAAACACTGCAGTTACTTAAAACGAAAGTTTAAATTGTTGTCATAAACTGTTAAAAAGTAAAATCGCGCGCTTTTAGGCATGTCGAAAGGTTGCATTTTCACGTGATGGCGCGCGTGATATTTTTTTTTCGTTATTCGCCGGTCGATAACGTATTATCTCCTTCTCACGCTGTTGCGAGGGAGACAGCCCAATTTCGTCACTCTCACGTGATATGCTCTCGACCAATAAAACACTAGAAAAATGCGACTCAACCTCGTTCCCAGAGCTTCAGTGTGAGGACGAGGCGAGACACGAGGAAGCCCCGGTCTGGGCCGGTCACGTGTCTACCCAAAAAATGGCAGTATTTGACAGCTACTCGTCAAGGAGTGACGAGATATTCTTTAATGAAATATACAAGTCTTCGAAACAAGTAAATAGCCAAACGACTTCTCAATCGATATTATTTATGGGCAGACCGAAGTTTGGCACGAATCAGCTGAAATCTATGAAGATCCCGTCTATGTTTTCTAAGATATACCGATATTTCTGGAGATTTTCAACTACAGGCAAATTGCATCCAAGTGCATCTAGGCGTCTCCATGCAAGTGGTGATTCACACGAAATTTCCTTTCGCTCGTCTTCAACAATATGGCGGCTATTGCTATAATTAATATTTAGTTTAAATATGCTCTTATAGATCTGCATGACTTAGTTCAATATAAATAAACACAAATATAAAACTCCGCGTATTTAAACCTGTTTACGCTGTACAGGAATATACGGATTCGCTTGATTCGCCGGACACCAACACTTGCCGTTCAGGAGCAATGCTTGCCTACAAATTTTATCCCATTCACAATCTTTGTTTTATTTTATCGTATAGTCGCAATTTTCAAGTATTCGGGGTATTCTGAAACTGTAAAACTCGGTGGCGTGCGAATCTTGTAGAGACTACATCGGCCTAGGCGTACAGAGCTATTAGGTATTAAAACAGGGCCTAAATTAATTTAGTAGTTTCATTTAATTGTTTGTCTTGCTTTTATTTGTCAGTACAGAATATTGTAAATTAAAATATTACTACAATGCAGTACGCGTAGTATTTCATCAGACATATGCACTAATAAATACTGTACAGGGAAAACTACAGCTTAAATAATAGTAGACGTTTCTTGTTTTGCCAGGAAACATCACAGCTCGCTTCGACACGGCTTTTCAGTTTTGTAACCAGCCGAGGCGAAAATAAATCATGCAGTCGGGAAAACGTCTTACCTTGAAAGATTATTTTGCAAAACATACTCGTACACACAAGAATCATAAAAATACAAATGTTGAATTGTTATTGTCAACTGTCAAGTTCAGTTATTTTTAGACAATATGGTGTCGGCCAATCAGAATGCAAAATTGACCGGCCCACTCAGGGCTCCGTCGTGTCTCGCCTCGTCCTCACACTGAAGCCCTGGGAACGAGGTTGAATGCGACTTTGACTATTGGTTTATAATAATAGCTAGTGTTTGTGAACTTGTCATTTTATATCGAGCGTGTTTATATTTCAAGTGTTTTGAGAGGGAAGTTATAGCGTTTATATAAAGGTAACATATTTTGAGACTTGGGGTAAAAAATTGGTTGAGACATAGTAGGAGGGGAGAGTGAACTGAGATAAAGGGCTTGAGTGTTTGATTTATTGCTTAGGGATCGGATGTGTATTAGCTGTGATGTACAACACTCTTGTGTGGTTGACCAATGTGCAATGTATTTAATTTAGCATAACTTTTGTATTGAGTTGCGAAGATTGTTTTGTTAGTTTCTTTATTTGCATTTTTTGTTTTGTTAAGTACGTCATTTTGTGTGTATAGTAGTGATGTGATAATATTGTCATGTTTGTAGCCTGGGTGAATGAGTGCAATAAGTAGGTTGTCCAGTCACTTTGTTGTAGTCTCTTATTGTGATGCGTCCATTGCAGTGCTTGGCTGTAAATATAAAGAGTTTTTGCATGTTTGGGGGTGGGAGGAATTTTCACTGGAAAATAAGTGAAATCCATACTACGAAATTTGCAATTGCACCACTAAATCCATAGTATATCCATCCTATTTCCATACTATATCCATACTATGGAAATATACTATTATTATGGATAACCAAAATCCATGCTATTTCCAATAAAGGTCCATACAATTTCCATTCTATGACCTTCTATGGATTTTCAAAAATTTTTCCAGTGTTTGATAATTTGGTTCAGGAGTAGAGTTCTACCATTTGGTTTAATGTATAAGTCTGATTCGAATTTGTTGTTGGAAGTAATGTACAGTGTAAATAGTCGTGTAAAGGTAGCTGGAAGTTGACTGATTTGTATGGGTATGTGTAGTCAAATTTAATTGTGGGATAGAAGTTTTTAATGTATGATAAGAATTTCTGGAGTTTTTCAATGCCATAGGTTCAAATTGCAAATATGTCATCTATGAATCTTATCCATTCACTACTAACAAGAACATAGACTTTTGTAACACTATTTGTATATACTTTATATAGGTTAACGTTTGACAAACGTACTATTTACCATGGTAATAATTGGAAAGTCTCAAAAGAACAGTGTAGGGAACTCAGCAATAGTAGAAGTTCAGTTTAAAGCTTACGTTATCAAGAACGTAACTTTAGCCAACTATAAACCAACTATTTCGATGATCAATTAGCAGATACTTCACTTGATAAGTCACCATAAGAACGTTTCTCAAAAGAAATTAGCTTGCTACCATGCACGACAAGTTATAGTTGTTCAAAAGTTACTTCTGTAACAACACATTAATTAAAAGCTTCTTGTTCTTTTTTTCTCATTTAAGAGTGAAATGGCATGCAGTAAGGAATTACAACTCCCAAAAAAATGGTCAAAATACCACCACGATAGTGTGAATGAAGCCATAGACCCAGAATTATTCGATGAAGAAGAGTGTTTTAAGTGGATAGTCGCTCTCGGCTTGTGTGACAGGCACATTGCCAAAAAATACGTCGCGTCTGCTGGACCATATCTCCTCATGCGTTGCACCGTTGCAGTTATTCCAAACAATTCGTTGTGCAGGGAAGTATTCAAGCTCTTTGTCAATTTGTCGACCAGTATATTCATCAGCGACGACAAAAAGGAAACATTCAGTCAAATTGAGATGCGCCAACTCTGCGACGCCTTTCAAATGTTGGATAGACAACTTTGTGAGCAATTTCCCCGACTCCCAACTCTTGCTGAAATGAAGCAGTCGTTGAGGAAGAAGGGTACTGACGAGAAGTTAATACCACAAGTTTTGGAACTGATGGATTTTACAAACTCCGTAGTAAAATCCCTTCTTTAGAAAGATCACTTCGCCGAAGATGATGTGAGAGATTTTTGGAGGAGGTTATGTGTCTCTTTCGCCCTCTACATTGAATCTTGCAAGACGGAGTCCAGCACATGTGTTGTCCCAAATGTTGAAATTGTCTGGCGGCGTACATTATCGGGCGCCGGATGTCCTTGGCTTTACATACTTGAAGTAATGTCTGGGGCGATAGGAAAAATCAGAGCACACTTGCCGCTCATCAACGAGTTGTACAGCCTCAGTGCTTTCTATTGTATGACCGTTAACGATATCTATTCCCACGAGAAAGAAAAAAGTGATGGAACAAGAGTTACCAACACAGTCAGAATAATGGCCGAAAGTAAAGAAGTTTCTGGAGAGTCCCAGGCTGCTCTAAAAGCTGTCCAAATACTCAATTCAATAGCTAAAGTTATGTACCAGAAGATCGAGAAGGCCAAAGAGGAAAACCCAGATAACGCAGAATTGTGCACACTGTTGGACAACATTGGCATGGCGACAGCAGGTTGGTATTTCTTTCACCACTACTCTCCTCGTTACTACGACACACAGTGGCGCCTCACTTTAGTTGGAGTCGAACAAGAGGAGTTGGAAGAATGGAGAAGATGCACAGATGAGGAACCACTGGATGAAGTGAAGCATTTCTTGCAACGCTCCAGCCCAAAAGCGAATGAAATCAGCGATTATGTTATAAGTGGTGTTATTAATATTCATGCAAATCTGTTGCCAGCATGAAGATACTACACTTTTTCATGTCAAGATAACAATAATTTATGGACGTCTATAATCTAAAAAATCTATCAGTTGTAAAACGTTTATAAATTACAAATAATAACATTATTGATTTAAAATCAGGAACATCTAGTTACGTTACTATAGTTTGGAATTCAATAATTAATAATAATAATATAACGCTATGCATTTTCCTCATGCTAACACCAAAAGGATATATTGAGGTATTAATCTTAAAGTAATGGTACGTTATCTATCAATACAACACTTTTATTATGTAACCATCTTTAAATTGACATTTATTAAACATTCAAAAACTCACTAATAATTTATGAAGCAATTATCCAATCTTGAGTAAGAAATTAGTCACGTGCATACGTCTTTATACCAGCTAAAGAACACTTTAACAAAAGACCATTGTTATGCAAACTATATAAAGATTTTTATATAAAGATTTTTATATAAAGATTTTTATATAAAGATTTTTATATAAAGATTTGACTTATTATGCATACGTTTTTGAAGTCATTTAAAAAACTCGCGGGTCGTGTTTTATTAGGTCTAAAGCCACTCGCGCTGCGCGCTCGTGGCTTTAAACCTAATAAAACACTCCTGCTCATTTTTTAAATAGTACATAAATAGAACTGATATAATTTACGTCGATGTGATTTAAGTCTGTTGGTAATTAGAGATAATCTGGAGTATGTACAATCTACCATCTCTTGCATGGACTTTCAGGCAATAAAGCAACTGAAATTGATAAAATTTCTTGTAAAATTATTAAAATAGCAGCTCCTGCCATTTCAGATTCGTTGACATATATTTTTAATCAGGCAGTTACTCTCTCCTCTTTCCCTGATAAATGGAAAGTGGCTAGAATAATACCTCTTTACAAAAATGGCCAACAAAATGCAGCAGGAAACTACAGACCAATTTCAGTTTTGCCAGCTATAAGTAAAGTTATGGAACGAATTCTGTACGATCAACTATACAATTATTTAACAAAATTTGAACTTCTGAGTAATTCTCAGTTTGGTTTTCGAAAATTTCACTCTACAGCTACAGCATTACTCGACTGTACTAATGACTGGTTAATGAACTTAGACAGAAAAATGTTTAACTTTGTAGTCTTAAGGTGGCTCCTTAGGGTTTTATTTCCGGGGGTTACGTTCTTCGTATATATATATATATATATATATATATATATATATATATATATATATATATATATATATATATATATATATATATATATATATATATATAAAATATATATATATATATATATATATATATATATATATATATATATATATGTTATATATATATATATATAT
>CACRXK020011498.1:0-16261 GCA_902702795.2 Paramuricea clavata | reverse complement strand
CATTAATTAATTAATTTTACATTGAAACCTGTTCATAAAGCAGTCTTTCTTCTTCCTCGGTTATAAAATTTGGGATATAATATATCTTTGGAAATGTCTACGAACAAAATAAAATAAACTAATGTTCATAAAATCAAGTTGGCAAACTGATAAAATTAACAAATTATTGAAAGAGTACCTTGGTAAGACAATATTGCTCAATATCCAAAGCCATGCAAAATTTAAAACGAAAATATAGTATCATAAAATAAAAATATAAATTTTTAAAAAATTTCAATGGAAAAAGTGGAGAATCCTGGGGTCCTGGAGACTAGTTCAAATTACGCAATATTATTGTCACGTGTGAAAACAAACATTCATTGTTCTTCATATTTTATTCAAACTGGTCTTTTTGAATCGCAATATTTTTTTTCTTGGCCCTGGTTCGAGTTCTCTCATGGTATTTTACATAAATATCTGCCTTAGATAACGTTGCTCTGCCCTCAGAAAAAAATTATGTTCTTTATAGTGCCAAAGGAACATCATTCTTGCAAAATTATTTTGTGCTGTAAGTTTCGCGTGGAGAAAAAAATGGTAAAGGAAAATGTGCGTTGGCCGGGAATCGAACCCGGATCTACTGCTTGGAAGGCAGCAATGCTAGCCTTTACACCACCAACGCTCGCTTGTATTTGCATAGCCACACACTCAATATAAAGCGTAGCCTCGTGTGTTGAAAAGATCTACAAGTCATTTTGATTTATTAAAAATTTAACAGTCACAAATTATGCGACTGTTAGAATAGAAGAAAATATTGTATCAAATATTATTGACTTTTCCTTTAGACTGAATTTATAATTTTTATTGCTCATGCCTCGTTTGGGTGCAACCAATCAAGTTTAGTGTTTTGTTTTTACGATTCGACCAATCAAATTTAGTGCAATAACCAGTGAGCAAAATTCCGCCAAATTCCGATTCCCAGCCGAGTCTGAAATAAAATGGTTTCCGAAAGGAGTGAAAAAAATTATGAATTAAAGAATTGTTCATTCTTGCCAGTTTGTTTTGCGTTCAGTCAGTATAGGCACAAAAAACACGCACACAATTACAGTAATAATCTTTGTGATCACATACACACGCAAAAATCTTGTAGCAAGTCTGCCAACAAGCCGTCAACAAGTTGTGTTCGAACTGCTTGTTCCAAGTTGTCAACAAGTTTGGACCAAGCTGTAACAACCTTGTTGATATTATCAGATTTGTTGCAAGGTTGTTCCAACACCTCCGATACAGTTATGATATAACAATATTGTTACAACCTTGTGTGGTCAACCTTGTAACATTTTTGTTATATATCAGGAATGTATCAGACTTGTTAGAACAACCTTGTGACAAGTCTGATCAGGGCCGCCCAGAGGTTGGCGGGGGCAAATTTTTTTTAGGGGCCCCTATCTAAAAAAATTTTCCCGGTTTTCCGGATAACAACCTCCCCCCCCCCACCCCGCCAAAAAATTTTCGGTCAGTGTACCATTTTAGGGGTACAAAATTTTGCCGGACGAGTACGTTGCAAATGCTTTCGAGGGACTTTATCTCATTTTTTTATGCCAAAATTCGGTACTGAGCCCAAGAAAACAGATATCTTGTCCTTTGCGCGGAAATATTTAACACACAAAAAAGGCTGGGGCCCTACAAAAAATTTTCAGGGCCCCCCAGCAACTCGGGGCCCAGGGCAATTTGCCCCCCTTTACCCCCCCCACCCTCTGGGCGGCCCTGAATCTGATATTAGGGCCATTTATACGAGCGAAAATAAGCCGCGGCCCAAATAAGCCGCGAACGAACGATTCGTATAAACAGTCAATTTGCAATAAGCCACGGCTAAAATAAGCCCATAGTTGAAAGCTAGGCCTAAATAAGCCACGGCTTATTGCAAATTGACTGTTTATACGAGTTGTTCGCGACTTACTTAAGCCGCGGCTTATTTAATTTTAGGCCGCGACTTATTTTCCAATTTCGCTCGTATAAATGGCCCTAGTGTCATCAAGCTTGGTACAAGTTGTTAACAGCTTGTTCCAAACTTGTTCCAACAACTGGGAACAAGCAGTGCGAACACAACTTGTCAACAGCTTGTGAACAAGTTCGTAACAACTTGTTTGCAGACCTGTAACAACTTGTGCGTTTTTACGTGTGTACCATAAGTTAGGTTTAGGACAAAAAACCATTTACACGAATTAACACACCCCACAATTTGAATTTTATATTTGTACATAAAAATTTCTACACTACATTTCCTATGCTAACATTATGCTAGTCAATTGTTCAAATTTTTTGTTCATAAATATTCTATAACATTTGCATTTAGTTATCTCAACAATCTATGTTAAAGATGATCCATTAGCAGTTTGTGATTCTTCAGGGGAAACATTATTTGCAAAAAATCCTTCATCTGTTGTGCATTCTTTGACAGTTACTGTGCCTTTAGCAGTGGTGACATCCGTAATTACAACCTTGTCCACGAGACTCAGGTTTGGGCAGTCGCTCACTTCAGCCAACCTCTTATCGACACTGTCACCATCCTTGCTGACTCTTGTCAACTTATTCTCAGAAATGCTAGGTACATGGGGTGGTCTATGTTCCACATGTGAGATGTTTGCCGGGGGTGGTTTGTGTTCAACATGCTGAGTGGGTTCAGGGGGTGCTGTAGGTTCTACATCCAAGGTGGGTATAGGGGCAGTGGGTTGCTGCTCCACATGAGGTGTGAAAAGGGTAGGGGGTGCTATGACAGGGGGTGCACTCTGTTCCACATGTGGCTTGGGTAGAGAGATGGGCACAGGGATTGGATTGACTGGGGCTTCATCAGGCTTTTCCTCAATATGTGATGTTTGTGGTGGGCCAGAAACAACAGACTCGTTTTCACTTGAGTTATCAAATATATCCTTGGGCAATTCTTCTGAGACTGCTTCTTCGATAGGTTCTTTTAAACTGATACAACTCCGTTCTGGTATAGCTTCCAAACTTGGACGTTTTACACTTTCCAAACTTGGTTCACTTGGTGTTTCTGCATTGTCTGTTGTTTCAGGATTTGATGGAACTTCAGCTACACTGGATGCATCCACAGTCTCTTGTTGTTGTTTGCTGCTATCTTCTTCCCTCTGCTTCGTATTTTCACCACTTTCAAATGCATGACTTGCCTCAGCAGCAACACCACTAGCATCAGCAGTAACATCACTTTGATCATTGTGGCCACCAGTAACATCACCTGGCTTGGCAACAACATGACTTGGCCCATCAGCAACAAGACTTGGGACAGCAGTAATATGGCTTGACACAGCGACATGGCTTGACCCAGCAGCGACATGGCTCGACCCAGCAGCAACATGGCTCGACCCAGCGACATGGCTTGATCCAGCAGCTACATGGCTCGACCCAGCAGTGACATTGCTCAACCCAGCAGCAACATGGCTCGACTCAGCAGCGACATTGCTTGGGCCAGCTACATCAGTTGTTGAGATTTCTTCGCCACCATTATCAGTTTCACCACTGGTTAACGAGTTAACTTCTTCTTGTTCAACTTCCATTATTTCATCATCAACTTCTCCTGGTTCCTAAGCCAGAAACAAAGTACAGTAAATTAATTTCTATTTCATTTCCCCTTCTATACCAGGTACAATTCTGTGTTTGAAAATCTATACACCTACCAATATGGACTTCACAATTTAAATAAATTATTAAAGAGACTTTTAAAATGATAAATCTGGGTTTTACCAATCAATGATTTCAGAAAGCTTGAAAGGCTGGATATCACTATCCAATGGATATAGTGGCTTTTTCAACCATTGTAAAAATGCTTGAAATGCTATTAAACTACATTATCTGGCTTTCATATAACCAGCCCCTAACATAACACTCAAAATACTATGTCAAATGGGTGATTCCAGCTGTAAACTAAATTTTGATCACGGCAAGAACGAAATCCAACACCACAGCTAGAAAGAGCGTCTTAGAATGAGTAAAACTTCAAAGATTGGTTGCTAAATGTTTTAAAATGAAGAGAATAGAGCCCTGCATTTTGTATCTATTTGTATTACGCACAGTAAAAATAACCACTTTTGGCTCAAAAAGAGTTATTTTTCCCATGCAATAATACATACAAAATTTGCAAACTTCACAGGGCTATATTTCCCTCAATTTACAACAATTCACAACCAAACTTTGCAGTTTACTCAAGGTAATGGATTCCATTCTTCTTGTCTAGATCAAAATTTCACCTGTAGCTGAAATCCCCCATTCATCCAACATGGCAGCAATGCTGTTAGGTGAGAAGCACCTGTAGGTCAATAAAGATTTTCTCAAGGTGGCTTTGTTGTATAAAAATGCACATTGCTTATAAAGGCACAGAATATTAATATCCACTAGTTTGCCTGACAGGGAATCTGTCAGTCAATGCATTTTTGCAAAACACTTAGAAGTCTATCACCTGTAACGGACTACTTCCTGCAAGCCATATTCAATATTGGCTTCAATATGATCAAAACATGGGAAAAATATGTTGCTCAGATTTACCTCAGATCTTCGAGGTTTTTTCGCAAAGCCACGTTTTCGTTTTCTTTCATGCCTTGATAAAAATGAGATCAAAATATATTTAAACACTATGCACAGATTCCAGCCAATGATTACATAATAAAGAGGAAAACATATTTACTTGTACTGATATTTTGTTTTGCAATCCAAATTTTACAATAACATGTACTCTCAAGACTGACATTTTAATATTACATCACCAATTTCAAACAGTTCAGCCTTTTGAATGATGGATTTTAAGGCGCATTACAGTCCTTTTAATTGAAAAAACTAACTAGGAAAATCAATTAAGCATAATTCAAGAGCAGTCATCTCAATGCTTTTACATTTTTAATGTTAAAAACATTGATTGAGTTCACTGATTTTGAATTATGCTTAATTACACCTTACAAACCATCATTCAACAGCTGAACTGTGTCTTTAAAGTATTTTCATAACCATGCATTGGAAAGCAGGTATTTGTACGACTATTGAAATATTGTCAAAGCCAGACTACATGACTAAATGTGTCTCAAATTGACAAAAAAATACATTCTAAGATGTGTTTTTACTCACAAATAGGTCACAATAGCCTGATCACAGTCACGTCTTTGTTATTCATATAAATGATATTATATTTCATGTACAAGATTTCATTTAAATTTTTTACAATTCCATCAGTTATAATGGACTGTTTACTTTACAGAAAAATTGGTTGTATATATATTTCCAGCGACATTTGTTGCAAGTATTTCTAAAACACACACTGATATTTAATACTATTGTATATTTTCAAAATATCGACAGTTGGTCGCCTCCATTGTAAATTAAGGTACTTACGCTTCTTCAAAGGCAAGCAATAATCGGGGATCAAGGACGTTTTCTTTCGGCTCCCACGTATTATGTCTATTGGTAGAAAACATCATTAGAAATGTCTCAACACTCGAATATTTTGCTGTAAACTTTTAGCTAATCAAATCCTTACTTAGCAGACCAGCCTTTCCACTTTATTAAAAACTCAACTTTGTTCTACAAGAGATAACAGCATGAATGTATTTCAAGAATAGCAAACGGTAAATCATTTACAGTGAATTGAACAATATTTCAAATCATCAACAAAACATGTGTCTCTACCTCTCGCCTGCGTTTCTTTAATATTTTTTCAGCGGCATAAATACCCGTCTGCCTGCCATCCTTGTCCATTTTAAAGCACACGGCTGTTCAAATGTGAAAAGATCAATACAAATTGCGAACAAAGACGATGTTTAGCTCCAAAGAAAATTTACATCTCATTATCAAACGTGTGGGAATCTATCTCGTATATTGTAGGGAATTTGTCCCGGTATAATTTAGTTCCGATATTGCTCAGGGACTTTGTCCCGGTGTCACAGACATAGTTCCCGTATCTGGCCACAAATTCCAGGTGGGGAAAAATAATCCAAATTCCAATCCTAACCCTCAGAGCCTACCCTAACCCTCACAGCCTAACAACATAATTTTGGATACTGTATGGAAAGTCACTAAAACTTTTCACACTTTTAATATAAATAATCTTACAATCTCTTTTCTATATTTTAGAAAAACATTTAAATATTTTAAATAATTACACAATAAATCTCTCTCTTCCCTAAACTTTGCATAATTAGTAAAAGCCAACATACGATTCTGGTAACAAAATATGTTGGTAAAAACATGGTCATTATATTTCCCCACGAAACCAGTGAGGTGTGACTCCATACTTGACAGCACTCCAAAGTGCATCACCAGTTTGTTTCTGAATGTCTTTGTCGTGAACCACCTTGTTTGTGACCTCTCGTCCCAGCGTAATTGCTTCAATTTGGAAAGTCGGCGATGCTAGTACACTTTTGAAAAACTCTGAGACCATCTTTTGAATGTCTGGATCTTTTGTCAAAGATTGGAGGAATAAGTTGCATGTTTCCTTGGTTTGTGGGTCTTCGATTAAATTCTTAATAAACTCCAGTAGTAAATCTTTAGTTTCTTTGTTGTTTAATATGGAATGCAAGGTGTTTTTCACAACTTCTTGAAGTTTTTCTTGAGTTTCAGGATGGTCGAAGATGCTTGTTGCAAATGATACTGCTGTGTTTCGAACATCATTTTGCTGCAACACTGTCTTAAGAAATTCACTGGCTAAAGCAGATGTGTCTGCCTCACTCGTGAGCCTTTTCAGAACCCCTTTCGTCATGTCGTGAGCCTTTAATATCACATTCTCATCACCTGGAAAAGAAACACAACATGGTGAGTGGATGAGACTATTGACACTTACAAAAGCAAGCAAAATTAAACTACTTATTTCAATGCTAATTATTTAGATGCACCAATGGGTCGTTCCATAATAGATCCACCCTGCCCCAAGGAAGAAATCTCTGCTGTCAGGAGGCGGAGGGGAGAAAAATTTGTTTCCAATTTCCTCTGTGGGGGAGGTATGGATGTTTTCTGGAATGACCCAATCACACTCTTACCCATTGATCGAGACGCAACATCTGCAACTTCATCTGCAACATTGTCCCTCAGTTGGTCTCGGAAAAAATACACACCAGCCAGTGCAGCAACAATTATAGACAGGCCCCACCGTAATGTTGAGTAACCATGGAAACGTGAAGATTCTTCAAGACTATGGATCCGACTAACCAAATATGGCACCCAATGCTCGTTTGGCAACTCTGCATGACTTGTACTTGTTACTTTTTCTTTTTCACTTGTCGAGAAACTCTGCAACTGCAAACAATTGTGTTGTCGTTTGGAACCAGTTTTTCTCCAAAATTGAACGACATTACGAGCAGAAAGTGTTTGAATAAGTTCTGTTGAACTTAATAAACTAAACTGCTTAATAATACCATATCCGTGATTTATTAACCTTGTTTTATCCAATAGCAATGGAAAGTTTTTGGGTCCATGATTTTGCTGCATAAAAACACCAAACTGGGTTTGACAGCCAACATAATGTCCATAATGCCTGCTTAGACGTTGTTTAAAACAGATGACAACTCTTTTTCCAAAAGCAAACCAAGAAATGCTATTTCTTATCAACATGATACTATTACTAACAAAAAAATGTTTGCAAAATCATGGACATCCCAAACCAATTTAGGCACCCAAACGTCGACAAAATATACCGGAAAATGTTTGCTTGTACAATACTAAAACATTTTGTGTTCATATTTTATGTACTTTATTTTATATATATTAAGTGTATTTTACATTTAAACATCTCAAAAAACATTTAATATCAAAACATTATTCAAAACATTTCCAGAAAAGTTAAAAAAAACAAAAATAAAATTCGTGGTCTTGGATACTTTTTACGCGTATTTTAATATCATTAGGTTGTCGGATCAACTGTATTCGAAGAAGAAGGTAAAAATTCCAAAATGGCCGCCGGTGATGGGGTGAGAAAAAGTGTTTGGGAGAATGAAATTCAGTGGGAAGCAAGAAAAGAATTTATAGAAGCAAACAGAGGAACAATTCCTATTGAACAGCTGGATGCTTTATCTATGGTTTGGGCAAATATGAAATTTCTCGGCTGTAGATACCCAGGACCTACAGAGGAAAGAGTTCAACAGCTCGAAGCCGGTTGTACTAGAGCTATGGATATTCCCGCTGAAATAAAACGAAAACAAGACGAAGGGAATAAAAAGCCACTCATTAAAGGCCTTACTCTTTATGTCCGAGACTCTGCAGGACCGGAAAACCCTATATGTTTGCTACATGGCAATGCACAAAGAGCTAAAATGACTATAGAATTTCAAGAGTTAGGACTAAAAGATGGCTTTTTCAGTTGTGCTGTTGTCATTAACTATATTTTAGTAGCCACAGGACAAGCATCTACCAAGAAAGATGCCAAACGTACATGTGCGGAACAAGCGGTAAAGATACTTCGAGCATGTCAGCCAGTTGTCGACGAACTACTGTTACATCAAAAAGCACAAGTTATAGAAAAGGACCACTTAGCATCAGGGAAAAAAGTAGACGCCCCAAGAATCTCTGAAAATAACCTTGGCAATCAAATGTTACGGAAAATGGGTTGGACGGGGGGAGGGTTGGGGTCGCAAGGGAAAGGGCGTGCAGACCCAGTGTTAGTAGATGAGACACAAGGAAGGCAGGGGCTTGGGAAAGACATCACAGATGATGGGGTTAATAAGGTCTCGGTAAAGAACACTGTTCGAAATTTTATCATGGACAATCACAGGAAAGAGCTAAGGTTTTCCAGCGACTTATCCAAGGAGGATCGTGCAATTGTGCACAAAATATGTCAACAGCATGGGTTGCGACATAAATCATTTGGTACAGGAGAAGGCAGATACCTTGTCATTAGTAAACAATAGTTGACATGTTATGTCAATAGTAAACAGTAACTAAGGTGTATTATATGTATATTAATAAAATATGTATTTTGTGAGAAAATAAATTTCACATAAACACAGGGTTTTTCACAAAAAAATTAACCAATTGAGTGGCAGCACTCTCCCCCTAACAAGTAAATCGTTTGGCATAAATTAATCTGGTGTAGGGATCAGTAAGGTGCCCTTACGAAAATTTCCTATAGGAATTCCTATAGGAAAAATTCCTATAAGAATTTGGGACAAAGAATCACAGGGCTTCAGGTTTCGAGTAGGGGAGTCGGAGCGGCTCTAAAAATGGGGGAGCACACTTAGCGCCCGCCAAAGGCGGGACCCGGTAAATTTTAAAACTAGAGTCTCTGAAATGCCATTTCCTGCACTTTAGAAGATTTACAGAGTTCTAAAGGTAACAAAATGTCATAAAATATCTCAAATTGTTTTGTCTACATGCATAACTGAAATAATATCAATTAACTTTGTGGTTTATTATTGACCATTGTTAAAAAGTGGGGGGCCAAAAGACATCTAGGCCCCCAACTAAAAAAGTGGGGGGCCCGCCTCCCCCCCCCCCCAGGTTTCAACGCCCGTGGTTTTGAGTCCTGCTAGAGGGTCAGTATAGTGTATTTTTTTGCACCAGGTTCAGGTCTAAAATTGCATATAATCTTCCTCTAGAAATTTCCATCCACAAAACACCCTTCAAACTGTTGCTTCTATCAAGTAAGATGCTCAAAACGCCTCTAAATACATTCATGTCACCATATTAGGACATATTACATCAACCTCGTTCCCAGGATATTACATCTGTTCTAAAATTTGGAAATTTGAAGCGAAAAACAATTTGAAATATTCGGAATTTTTTGGTAAGTGTGGAAGTTTCCTTTGGGCTGTGGAAGGCGGGATTGCCCGCGAAATATTCCAAATGTGTGACATGTCAACATGGCTGCATGTCAAAGTTCTCGAAATGAAAAGAAGACAACAAAGAATAAAGATAATAACGTCTCACCATATTTCACAAAGATACTACAACAGGCTTGTTACGGTGCACAGACAAAACTTCGTTTTGATCTCTTCCAAAGTAAAAAAAGCGATGAAAGTACAAAATATAAAGGACTTGTTTGTAATGGCCACATAAATGGTGTCTGCGTTGGTCGGGGTTATGACGAATTAAAAGGTAAAAAGGCACGAAATGATTGCGCTGAGCAAATCATTAACTCGATATTAATTCAAAAAGTTGTTGTTGATGGGAGAGTAGTAAAAGAATTATTGAAACTCTTGCCAAAAGACTATCAAAAGTGTGCAAAACCCCTCCCACCTGCACCAAAACCCCTCCCATCTGCACCAAAACCCTTCCCATCTGCATCAAGATCCCTCCCACCTGCACGAAGACCTCTCCCACCTGCACCAAAACCCCTCCCACCTGCACCAAAACCCTTCCCATCTGCACCAAAACCCTTCCCATCTGCATCAAGACCCCTCCCACCTGCACAAAGACCTCTCCCACCTGCACCAAAACCCCTCCCACCTGCACCAAAACCCCTCCCACCTGCATCAAGACCCCTCCCACCTGCACCAAGACCAGCACCCCACCTCCCCATTGGGGGGGACACACAACAGAGTTCATCGGGCGGTAATGTGGAACAAACAGGGAAAAGTGTCCAGAAAAAAATAACTAAAGTCTGGCAGAATATGCTTGCACAAGCACACACACAACAGAACATTACAACAGGGGCAGGCAGTCAACAGAATGATGAGACAGAATGTACCGAGGGGCAGAGCATTCAAGAAACACAACAAAATACTACAACAAAGGGGCAGAGCATTCAAAAGACACAACAGAATAGTACAACAGGGGGGAGCATCCAACAGAATACTACAACAGGGGGAAGGATCCAACAGAATGCTGCAACAGGGGGTAGCATGCAAGAGAATTGTCCAAAAATACCTGAGAGTAACCGTGGATATCAAATGCTATGTAAAATGGGATGGACAGGCGGAGGGCTGGGTAAGAAAGGAAATGAAGGCATTGAAGAACCCATTGTCGTAAATAAAATCTGTGGAAGACGGGGTCTTGGAATGGATTTTGTTGACACATCACATCAACACCGTACCCTACAACATAAGCAGAAGAAAAAACAGAAAACACAACGAGCCATTTCTCGTAAGCTTATAAACAAATTTGTAAGGGGTGATGGACACAAGATTGTTGTTACAAAACCTTTAATAGAAGATGACCATCGACTTTTGCAGAAGTTGTGTGATAGAAATTGTCTGTTGTATGAATTTATTGGACCATCTAAGCATCTGGTGATAAGAAAGCCGTTAAACTGGCCATCAACCACAGCCGGACAGAGAATAGCAAAAATGATCAAGACAAAAATGCAGAGACAAATGAACAAGATTAAAATTACGAGATCATCAAGTAATATGCCGGCAAAACCAACACATGCTGACACATCTCTTACAAACATCAAGAAAATTGCAATGATGTCAAATGCTGAGCATGAATCTACAAATGAAACAGTCTCTAATATGAATGTGGACACTGAACATGTTTCTCAAAATTTGCCCATTGCAAGTCACACTGTTGAAACATCCAGTGACAACTTTGAAAAAGCATCCTACCCACTCCAATCCACCACCGCACCCAATTCTACTGGACATCCCTCCACTGGACATAGTGCCACCTCCACCAGACATGGTACCTCCACTGGAAATGGTACCACTCATGGACATTGTACCTCCTCCACTGGACAATTTGATACCTCTGATGGACATGGTACCTCCTCCACCGGAAATGGTACCTCCTCCACTGGACATGATACCTCTGCTGGACCAATGATACAAACAAGTATTAAAACTGAACTTCTGCAGCTCTCCACATTGGATGATTTTAAACTTGGTGATGATGTCTGGGAGATTTTCTTGGCTTTCTTAAAAAGTAGTGATGAAGAGCTAGATATTTCAAGAAATTTAACAAGCAAGGAAAGACTGTTTCTGTATATGATTAGTGATAAGTATGGTTTTCATTTCATGTTATTTTCACATGGTGATGAGAGGAGTATTGTCATCAGAAAGTGCTAATCCTAGAAACATGTGTCTGTCGTGTTTGTTGCGTGTGTTATACTTAAAAACTGTCCCCTCCCCCACCATGACTGGTGAGTTTCTGTAAGCATTATATACGATATAGCAGCAGTGGTAGTCATCTTCAGAAATATCAATGATAACAACGTTCTCTAACTGAACGTATCACCAGGGACCCCATGCCCCCCTTTTTCGGTGGATAAAAAAATTACCGGATACCATCCAGCCTACCTGCGTGGCATAGCTCCTGTGCTATCCTGCAACCCCCCCCCCAACACACACTTTTAAACAGGCTCCGCGGTGCCTGATTACTGAACTGTCTCTTCTTGTCTCTCTGCATGATTCTGCAATATTGAAACACTGTGCATCCTTGCAGCATTCAAATGGTCATGAAAATAGAGAGACATTACATTTCATGTACTTAAAATGGATAAAACTTGCCTCCGATCCCTCTTGCCTCAAGAGATGGGACAGTGAACTGGAGCAAACAAAATGAGGTCACTACATAGAAACACATTTCTATAACTTAGATAAATTCTGGTTGACTACCATATCATCTGCTGCACAGTTTGCATTTTATGTCATTTTTGAATGGTGAGCTTAACATAAGGATAAATTTATTTGATGTGCTGTTTAGTTTCAGACACTTGTTCAGTTACTTTGGTGATAAAAAGGCTTAATATATTTTTGATATTACATTTGTGTGTATTTTCATGGCGTAATTATAGCGTAATTATAAGTTAAAAGAAAGTAATATAAGAAACAACTTTATTTAATTGGAGTCTAAAATAGTGTGTTATAAATATTAAATAAATACATTTCAAATTTGGTATAAAATATATCTATTGGGAAAATGTGTCCAATGTATTGTAATAAACTCTTCTGATTCAAAGTCCCTAAAATTTCTTCCTTTGTGACATTTCCAATACGGTTGAATGGCACGTACAACTAATTTACATTTAAAATTTCCTATATACAATTTACTGTACAACAAAGTTTACAATATATAAAACTATAAAATTACGTATAATTGCGTACATAAAAAATCTTTGACTTTAAAATTATGCCGGTTTCTTTCAAGTTATTGTGAACAACTGCTAGGTTTAACGGTTTAATAAGTTTTTAATAAACCGATTTAAGTTTTTTCGTAACTTATGGCTATGCATGCATGAATACTTAAAAATGCCCGTTGAAACAGTATAGTCCCATCATCATATTGTCGGATGCAACATGTTGGCTTTGTTTGAAGATTACGTTTGGTAATGTTGGCTGATGGTGGGATCAAGTTTCACTTAAATCTGATTCTTTCACTAAAACCTCGTCGAAACGAGGCCAGTATGTTGCTCCAACAAGCTTCGGATTGATATTGTATTCGGGTACAACTACTTAAAAAATACAAAGAGAACTTCGACGGTTCAAGCGGCCCTTCTAACGAACTACTCCCTGCCCGACGAAGGGTTCTCGCCCGAAACGTCCAACTTCTTGTATTTTTCAGGCAGTTGAATCCCTCAATGGCCGACTGAGCAGTATTGGCACTACCTACACTGGCCGCAACATTGTTGGCCTCGTTTCAACACTGTGTTGGGTAATGTTGCGTGATGTTGGATTGGGTTTGACTTTGTTTGAAACTTTCATCCAACACTGGCTAACATTTTTGGACGAACAATCTTGGACGAGTCATTTGGACCATACGTTGTCAAAATATGATGGTCTGGAAGGTCGGAAAATTTCAAAGCCACACAATAGAAGACCTTGGGCTTGGTTAGATGTTGAATTGTACCTCATCATGCACAAATCCTTTGTCTCAACTTCATTAAATACAATGATCGTGGTTGCACGTTTCATCTCAGCTATCCCTATTGGACGATTACTTCATTATACGAAAATACAATGAGCTCAATCACCGTGGCCGTTCATAAATTAACAAAAATTGTTCAGTTTCCAGAACATCATATCTTGATAGACTATGTTGGAGGATGTTGCAATATAGGGCGCTTTCCATTTAATGGCCTGACCGGTCAGACTCGAATTTTTGTCTCTGTATCAATGGAAAGATCCGGTCTATGTTTCTCAAATATCTAGCGAAACTCGACCTCATTCTAATTTTATCTACATTTCTGGTCAGAAAGGTCCGAAGCCTAAACGTTTTGCGTTCCATTCAACAATTTGACCAATCTGGCCGTGTTAATGGAAAACGCCCATAGTTTCAATGAGCTTTTGTCGAAAGCAATATCGTTTTACTTCAACTTACAATTGTGTCGTTCCTTCATTACGTGTTGCAATGCCTTTCGAGCAACGCTTGCCTTCGCAATTTTCGGCGTACGACCGATTGCTTCAAACTTACCATAGCCTGCTATCACCACACTGCTTTTATACTGTCTTGAGAGCGTGAGACGAGCCAAGCTACACGTGTGAAGGATGGGAATGTTAGATCATCAAACTGTATTTTATGGAATATATCAGCAGAGGTTACTTTCTCCAATAAAACCTCTGCTCGCAGGGTAGTCTGGGTAGAGCCTGGGAACGAGGTTGCTTAGACGTATATTTCTTTTTATTATATAGTAGAGAGTGAGATACTGAAAAATACACAGTGAGATATTTTCCATATCTTCACTAGTGAAGATATCGATCACGTGACTTTTAGTATTTCACAATTTTTGGCTTGGGACTATATAATAAACAGAACATTACACGTTGGCGCGAAGATATGACTTTTATCTTCGAATGGTGAAAACACTATTTTACGAACGAGCGCACGTGAAATATTGTTTTTAACACGAGAAGATAGAAGTCATATCTTCGCGCCGCCGTGTAATATCCTCCATGTATCGTGAAAACTAGGGTGGACGAAAGAAAATGCTACGATTCGTTATGATTAAAGTGGAAAAAAATCATGCTTGAATACATACAATACCTGAAGTTAATTTTATCGATATCAGGGAAACTTTCTTTTAAGACTCGTATGGGTGATCGTGGTATATTGTCTTTGTAATAATCTAGGAACACAAAAAAAAGAACTGTACAAATTGAAAAAACACTGTGAAAAACAATACCTACATCTGTGGATTTTACGATGAAGCAGTATCGTGCAACAGGTGGTGATCTCCAGAGTGAGAAATAATAAGAATTTCTCAATGACCAATAAATACAATACACCCTTCCGGGAAGTCCTCGCCTTGGCTATAGAGCCTCATTTTCGTGATTCACACGTGGGCTTGAACTAATGTCACACAGGGATGGATCCAGCATGATCTGGTAGGTGGGGGGTTGCCAGCTCTGGTGCCGAATTGTGTCGGTCATGTGTGCCGCCCGCCCATCAACTTGCTTCACTACTGCAGAGTCTTGCTTGACTACAGTATTTGAATTGTAATTGTTGTTCACAGTTCGCTTATCATCATGTTATTACTCAAATTACTGTATCTCATTTTGTCTCTAATAATTTTTTGCTTTATCATGAAAAATAGCACCCTCCTGCACCCCCTCTGACCGGGGCTGGCGGGGTGCGCACCCCCCCCCCCCCAGTAAATCCATCTCTGATGTCACATCACGAAAACGAGGTCCTACAGCCAAACACCGACGTACTTCCCGGAAGGGTGTTTCGAGAGATTTAGTTTTCTCATTTTCTCAAGTTGATCACCGTCTGCTGTCTGTAACGACGATTAAGATTTCTATAGCGCAAATTTACATGCGGGTATGATCAACTGCGCTTTACATCAAGAATTACGTTTACCTAATTACATATTTAGCCTGGACTATTTTATTTTTTTACCAATAGACCTTTCCCCTTTTGAGTGAAATTTTGATCTAGACAAGTCTGGACAAAAATTTCATCACAGCATGAAAGAGCATCACAAAATTAGTAATATTCCGAAGTTTCGTTGCGAAATGTTGAAGTTTTCCGTTTTTCAGTCATTTTAGATTACAAAGGGGAAATTAAGTTTTTTGTTTTTTTTTATATTATTAGCACTGATGAAGATCCGGGCTTACGGATCGAAAGCTTTGCAGTAATAAATTTACGTGGTGTTTCCACAAACAAAACTATTAAAGGGGAAATTGATAATCAGTTTGATCGTCTGATTACCAATTTCCCATTTGTAATGCAAAATGACTGAAAAACGGCAAACTTCGCAAGGCTATATTATCCGTATTTTACAACATTTCGCAACGAAACTTCGGAATATTACTAATTTTGTGATGCTCGTTCAAGCTGTGATGAAATTTTTGTCCAGGCATATCTAGATCAAAATTTCACTCATAAGGGGAAAGGTCTATTGTGATATTACTTTCTTAACTTT
>CACRXK020011497.1:3585-16261 GCA_902702795.2 Paramuricea clavata | reverse complement strand
TTTGAAATTAAAAGTTAATTGAATGGTATTTGTTTTCTACTTATTTTTGAAAGGTTCGGTATAATATACCATTTATAGACCTTTCACTCGGTGTATTCCACAACAATTTACCCTGCGGGATGAAATATTCCTCGGGCTTCGCCCTCGGAATATTTCATCCCTCAGGGTAATTTTTTATGGAATACCCCTCGTTTCAGGTCTATAAATGATAATTATACTATATTTTACTTTTTATATACTATATTATGGATATTTTACTTTGCAAATCATGTGTAATAATCCATCTTTATATGTTCTCTAATTATATTATGTTATTTATGTCCTTGGAAGTGATTCAGCCAAAAAAATACTGTCCAACCCATATTTATTCATTTTTGGCCCCGACACCTTGTTTCACAAATGACGTGAAAAAAAATAAACAGGAAGTTAAGACAATTACTACAAAAAATAATCAAAACGAAACGATGTTGTCAATGTCTGCTATAGACAGGCAAGGACAGATGGCATCATAGACAAACCAATTGTCTTAACTTCCTGTTTATTTTTATATTTTTAATTATATTATATTCTGCAATGCGATTTACATATTTTGTTTACACTTTGTTATGATTAAATCCATCCAATTGGTTTATTTTTTGTCACGTGATGCTTTCATACTCTTAGTATAAAAGCCCGTGCATTTTCCCCGATCCCTGCTACTAATTCTTGACGAAGGGCCTTCGCTCGAAACGTCGAGTTTCTGCTTATTTTTTCACTTTGGTAGAACCAACACTGGTACAGACAGTTTTAGTATATGATGCTTTTAATACTTATTTTGCATCAGTTTTTTCTTTCGACACAACTTCTTCTTTACAGTTAATCTCTCCCTCACAGTCATCATCAAACTTTTTTGACTCAATAACTGTTTCTGAACTTGAAGTACAATCTTTGTTATCCCGTTTGCCACCTTCTAAGGCTACTGGACCTGATGGCATAGCAGCATATCTTTTAAAGCGCTGTTCCAAAGTCATCGCTCTATCTTTTACAGTTCTCTTCGAGTTATCTCTTCAGCAGGGTGTGTTTCCTTCTGAATGTAAATCTGATAATGTGGTTCCAATACCTGAGAATGGTGACGCTCATGAAGTTCCCCTCACAAGTCTAAAAAGTACTTGAACGCTTGATTTTTAGACAGGTTTCTGCTTTTATTAAAGATGCTTTGTACGACATTCAATATGGCTTTCGCTGAAATAGGTCATGTGTTATTCATCTTTTGAATGTGTTTCGCGATTTCGGTCGTGCTCTTGATTCTGGCAATGAAATTGATCTTCTTTATCTTGATTTTGCTATAGCTTTGACCCTCTATCTCACAGCAAACTCTTGTTAAATCTAAAATCTTTTGAAATTTCCGGTCAACTCTTCACTGGTGCGCTGATTATCTCATAATCGGAAAAAGCGTGTCGTTATCGAAGGAGTTTCTTCATCTTTCCTTAAAGTTAAATCTGGAGTGCCGCAAAGTAGTCTCATAGGTCCACTACTTTTCATTTTCTATGTGAATCATCTTCCAGAGCTAACTAATAATAATACGGTTGCACTTTTTGCTGACGACAGTAAATGTTACCATGCAATTCATTCACCGGTCGATAGAGACCTCCTACAGACTGTTCTTGACTCTTTGCACAACTGGTCGATCTCTTGGCGATTGAAATATATTTAATGTATCTAAGACGCTCTTGCTCAGGGTATCTCGAAAACGCAACTCTCGAACTCACTTTTACCACCTTAACAATCAACCTGTTACGATTGCAGCCAATCAAGTCGACCTGGGTGTGATTGTGAGCAATGACCTAATGTGGTCCCCTCACTTTGCCAGCTGTACTGCTAAAGCCAACCATTTGCTCGGTTTTATTCGCAGAAATTGTTCTTAACTATGACTGATACTCGCTGCCGTCAACTTCTCTACCTCTCACTCGTTCGATCTCACCTGTCTTACATCAGTGAGATCTGGGCACCTCAGGCCTCGTCACGCGATCTTGCGATCCTGGAGGGGTTTCAGGGACGAACTATTAAATTTATACTTCAAAATTATGAGTTGTCTTATCTTGAGCGTCTTTGGAAACTTAATTTATGCCTATATCTTACTGGCTTGAAATAATGGATCTCATCTTTTTTTCAGATCCTAGGTATCCCCTCTTTTATCACCTTTTCTTCTAATCGCCCATCTCGCATCCGTTCAAGCAAGGACAACTTGCTTCAAGTCAATCCGTGCAAAACCACTCTTATTAGAAGCTCTTTTTTTAACCGAATTATCTTTCTATAGGGAACAATCTCTCTCCGATTATTTGTTCTAACTCTATCTCAGCCGGTAGTTTCGTATTACATTTCGATTCAATTTTTCTAATATAAATATCTCGGCGAGTATTTCCCCCCCCCCCGTTTTAAATAAATGCCACCACTGAAATCCTCACAATATAACCTTTCGAACGGGGGGTCAAGTGCCGTCAAAACATTACACAAACCGAAACAATCATATATTTATACTCACCGCTTCGCCAAACATTCAAACGAAAAAAAGAGAAAAAGTTGAAGTCTAAACTTTGGCGTCATTTTCTGAAAGGATATATGTGTAAAATACTCTTTGTATTCAAGCGCTTTCGTGTAGAAAGTTTCGTATGAATACGGCGAGCAGAAATATTTATTTTGAATTTTTCAAGGTATCGGGTTTTACTCGCACACGCTTGTGTTACGTAATACTTGGCCAATAAGGAGCTCCCTTTAGCCGGGATGACGTCAAACTCAGGCGTACATGTGCACTTTGACCTGTAGAATCCATTTCTGGCATTTCTGGTGTCACGCGATTGAAACTTCGCATTGTTTTGACGGTTTTTCGTCGTATCTCCGGTTGGGATTAACGCAAATTCGGGGCAGAAATGCAAAATTCGGCAAGAAAACTCACATTTTAAAGATAGAAGCTTGAAAATAACAGTATGCATGTTATTTTTAAATGCTTCATTCATCAAGACTACCAGAATGAGCATACGTCTCAAGGGGCCGAAGTTATGTTCGGCGAAAGGTATGTCTATGTTTATAATTTGTTAGTAATATTGTGTAATTTGATCAAATACCAAGCTCGCTTGACTTTCAAAGCTCATAAATCGCTACAATTTAGTCACTGACTAAAACTATCGTTATAAATTAGTGTATATTTTTATACTGAATCGATTGGTGGTATTTTCATCTACATAGCGTGCACTGAACCAAAGATATGAACGAATTACATCCGTAGAACGTGCACGTTCTACGCGTAATGGACCGTGCTGAGAAAGAGCTTTATTGAACGATGTTCAAACGGCAAGAGTGCGAACGGGACTCAAGACCCATGCGTGGCACTCTCCCTCTGGAATTTTGTTTACATTTAATATCATTATTTACGACAATATTATAAATTGGTAAACATATACCAGCTGATTAATATCTAAAATTAGGACGCTATTGCATCACATTGAATCAGGATAAAACAAAACCTGATACGAGCAGCTGGTATATGTGGCATGAACAGCTACGGTACAAAGACCACGTGCAGCACATGTCAACATCAAAACTACAACTTAATAAATTGAAGTATATTCTTGATAAGAAAGATTTAAACGTTGCCAAACTGCGAAGATTTCCAGGAGAACCAATTTTGCAAGAACGATTAATTTCAGAATGGAATAATACGGTTAAAAAACGATGACTGAAAAGTGCTACTTTTACATGACGGAACTTTAAGCACAAGTGAAGGATTATTACAATTACGGGTACGACTAAGACAAATGACACAAAATCGAAAACATCCAAATCATAAAAACCATGCAAAGATTTAAACATAATTGTCAAATTCCTTTTTCCCAGTCAAACGCCAGCGGTAAAAGATTCAGAGCCAGCAATCTGTCCTTGTAGGTCATGTCACCTATTTCCATTGAAGGTTCCATCTCATTGCATGTCTTTGGACTTGCTCCAGATTTAATTTGTTATTAGAGAGTTTGAGCAAGACAACGAAGTACGAAGACGAAGGCATACTTGACAATTTTTGTCGTCTGCACATTCTCTTGTGCATACTGTGTTGGACGTCACTGGTGTTTGCTCAACGTGTCCTATGTGTCGTTGTTTATCAATACTGACCATAATTCTTGCCCTGATCCAGAATAAACAGCGAGACATGAATCTATATATCCCGTCTTTGTTCTTGTGCCTTCGTTCGGAACGAAGTTAACAACGAATTTTGCCAAAATATTCGTTGTGAACGAAGGCAGAAGAACGAAGACGGGATATGGATTTATGTCTCGCTGTTTTATCCTGATCAGGGTAAGGATTTGGGTCAACATTGATAAACAGCTAGACGCCTGAATCTCTAATCTGTCTTCACTCCTGACCCTAAACTTAGAATACGCAAGATTATGTTCAAGGCAGGAAAAAATTGTCAACACGTCGTCGTCGTCCGACTTCGTTCTCTTGCTCAAACTCTCTATTATACTAGGGGGGAGACCAAACCTCTGTGGCATACAATAGCATAATTGTGACTTGACGAGCGAAAGATACAGAGTGCGCCGGATACTACGGTCAGTTAGCAGGGGGCATGTTTTTCTAAGCAAACCCAGCAACCTGTTGGGCTTGACTTTTATTTTATTGATATCGGTTGTCCATAAAAGGTTACTGGTCACAGTGATTCCCAGATCAACTTCATCATTCACGTGTTTCAATTCGGATAATCCCAGATAATAATCGAAAAGAAAAGGTGTTTTACGGAGGGAGAATGTCAATATTTTACATCTTGAGGGATTAAAGTTGGTGTTTTATCCTTACTCCAAACATACGCACACGACAAAGCTTCTTGTAGCTGTGAACAATCCTGTAAGTAAGAGTATGAAAAGCATTAGACCCAAGATGCTTCACTGTGGATCGCCAGAAGTGACAGGAGAACATGACGAAGCAGCACCCTCTACAACAACACGCTGGGTACGTTTACCGTATAAACCTCCGAATATAAGCCCCCTGAATATAAGCCCCCCCCGAATATAAGCTCCCCCCGTGTATAAGCCCACCACATGTACAGACTAACGCTCACCTCAATCCAAATATAAGCCCTCCCCTCCCCCCGGATATGAGCCCACCCGAATATAAGCCCACTTGTTTATCACTATTGTTTATCACTATTACCACTATTTATCACTATTATTATGCTTGTTTAACACTTGTTTGTCACTATTGCTATACTTGTTTATTATCATTACACTAACACAAAAAATCATCCATGTATAACCCCCCTTCCCCCGTATATAAGCCTCCCCCTTGTATAAGCCCATCAAAAATCGCTTTCGAAATAAGCCCAGGTCTTATAGTCGGTGGTTTACGGTATGCAGGTAGTCAGGGAACCATCTGTAAAGGTTTCCTGCGATACCGTAATCTTTCAGCTTTCTTAAGAGAATAACATGATCCACTGAGTCGAAAGCTTTAGCCAAGTCAAGAAATAGAATGTCCGTCTGGATATTTTTGTCAAGCAATTGTCCAATACGATGTAACGTTTATAGAAGCGGTGTAGCACAAGAACGGCCATGAAGTAAACCATGCTCAGCTTCGTTAATCGAATCTCGGATATGTTCGTAGAAACGATTACAAGACTTTGCTGATGATAGATAGCAGTGAAATTGGACGGTAGTTGATAGCTAGTTCTTTCTTATCCTTTCTTATGAAATGGTGAAACATCAACTGATTTATTAACATTTTATTTTTCATTCGTAACAGTTCGTTTGTTTTATCCCTTAATTAAGGTCCAGCTCCATTCTCACTACTCTTCTCAGTTGGACGCTTCCTTCGATGTTACTAGAATGCGCACTTGAAAAACCTACTGCTCTAAATGCCGTTCTTTCAACTTAAGCTGTTGTTCATAATCTAAACTATAAATTTTTATATAGTTATGTGAATAGTGTCCTAGTCCTTGTCTTTAATGTATGTTTACTTATTGTTTTGCATCAGGTGGGTCTTCACATGGGACTCATGTCCTGTTCACCATACCTTCAATCACCGTTATAATTTGGTATGATTGTAAAGTTAATAAATTAAATTAACCCAAGCAACAAGTAAGTTCACAATTAACCAACGTAAATTAAACTTTTCCCATCGTTTGCAGTTCAAAATTGCTGTTGTTCCTACCCCCAGAACATCGTTGATTATACCGACACGCAAGTTCAAATGTATGGCTGCTTACAAAATAATTATGTAATTCTAATAATAATTCAAGAAAAAGGAATTCATAAGCGTGAGGGAGCTTCGTGCCTGGTTATGTATCTGATACAAATTCTGCCTATTTACACTCTCTTCATTCCATGCAAGTATATGTTCACATTGAATCAGCGTAAATGTTTTATATTCAGTCTTTAACTTGCATTGTTTAAGAATAATCAACAATTATTCATCATAAAATGGAGGTGAGTAGTGTAAGGATATAACCCAAACGCGAGGTTTTGAGGTGAATACCTGTGCACATACACCAACACTGAGTTGAATAATTGTTTTCACATATTGTACCGCAACAAAACAAAAATGACAAAAAAGGCAACGAAAATTTCAGCTTCCGCAATAATCGTAAATAAAACAGTATTTATACTCTTCCAGCAAAATTATTCATTGGAAATAATATTAATTGGATGAAAAATTAGCAAAAATATGTCTTGCTTTTCCGGGCAGAGTAAATTACTGAATGCGTAATTAGCACATTATATAATTTATGTACGAGAATAACTTAACGAGGAAAAGGCATGGAATCACTACCGATTTTATATGTGATAAAAAGTCATGTTCATTTACATAAATTTTGGCTTTGATTTTCTCGGCTTACACAACGGCTATTTTTAAAGCTACTTCGCCAATGAACTCATACGATTGGTGTTTTTTTACGCCATATGAAACACTCGCAGTTCGTGTTTTATCAGATATAAAACACTCGTGCTCGCATAAACACACGTGCTGCGCACTCGCGCACTCCTGCTCGTGTTTTAAATAGTACTTAATCGTCTGGCTGTGATGCAGTCTCTTAGTACCCTCTAGTTTGTTTATTATAATACTATTGAAATAACTCTTTGACTCTGAAGACTCAGACAGGCAACGACAAGCAAGCGAAGTTAAATGTAGCATCAGAAACAGATTCCTTACCGCTTATTTCTAATTATTTTCTTGCTGAAATTCCAAGCGAAGAGGTTTATCTTAGCATGAGTGTTTTTTGTTTATGATCGTTTCAGTAGTCAGGAAAAACTGAAATAAAATCTCTTACTTGATTGACTTCGCCAAATCCTGGCGCCATGTTTACAATTATGAGCGCGAAACTAGCCAAACACTAGCCATAAAGATACTAGACGATACACCGTACCCTCTTGCCGACGGGAATCCCTATACTTATACAACAAAATATATTACACGAATTCTGTCTCACAGGTCAAATTCACTGTGATATCTTCATGCAATCAATAGATAGACTATACTTACTATAAATTAAATAAAGTTTCAGAACACGACGTGTTTAATATTCTTCAGATTGCAAGAAAACACTACGTCTTGGCATGGAAAATGGCGAGATCTTGGACGCACAAATTCCCGCTTCATCTGAGTATCGGAGCAACCATGGTGCAGATAATGCAAGACTAAACCTAGAGCGTGCTAACCATAGTCATGCCTGGGTTCCATCACATGCCTCTGGATCATGGCTACAAGTTGATTTTGAACTTCAGGCAACAATTTCTGAAGTTTTAACACAAGGACGAGGTGATTATCCTCAGTGGGTGAAAAATTACACTTTATCCTACAGCAGTAATGGTGTTGATTTCCATCCATATTGTCAGAATGGAGTGGTCAAGGTACTTGAACACATTTTGTGTGAAATTATTTGTCCTTCCCACTCAGACATGTTCACCACAGTCAACGATTGCACAGCTACACTTCTTGTATACAGTGGTTATATTTACATGCTTGAAACCAAACGAACTAGTTACCGGAAAAGTTACTTCACGATTTTTGTAACTAGTCAAAGAGATACTTTCAATTTTTTGTATATTCTCTAAAGTTGCATCTGCAGGTTTTAGTACGTAAATTGCTGTTAAGAATAGGAAGGGAGGTATTGTACAGTGAATCAGTTTATCGATCATATTAAGATAATAAAAGTAGTTAGCATAAACAAAATAGCAAGTACTATATTTTAACGTAAAATGTAACGAAAATGTAACACAAACATCGGTCTAAAAAGTAACGCCATATCGTTTTATTTGTGCAAAAATATGCCTAGCTATATAGTTACGGTTGTCTCTTTCCAAAGCGCAACTAGTTATCGTTATACTGCTAGCTAAAATTGCCTGCAGTCACTTGCAAGTTTGTGAAATGTAGCTCATACATGGCGTTTATGACTGTGCCTATAACGGGAATAGATGTAGTGAGGTTGTGTCAAATTCCTACAGAGGCAGATATTCCAAGAATTTCCTGTTTGATGGCAAATTTCCACTTTGACGGCAGATTTATAGTGTTTTAAGCTTAGCTCCTTTATATATTTGCGCAGGTATTTCAGGGGAACGGAGATCAAAACACAATTGTTGATCAGGATATTTCTCCGGTCATCGTGGCTAGGTACATCAGAATACTTCCACGGTCATGGCATGGAGGAAATGTTGCACTCAGAGTTGATTTCAGTGGATGTTTGAAAGGTATTTAATTTTACAGGTATTTGAAATGTATTTGCTTGAAAGGGGGTTGGGGGTTGGGACGGGTAGGTGGGTTGGGTAGGGGCGGGGTTTGAGAGCTTTTGTGCAAGGACGATGGGTGGTTTTATATTTATTCCTCATAAAATTCTCCAAGCGAAGCATGATTGTGCAAATTAACTGCATGATATTATTTCTATGTCGTTCTAATGAAGCGAAAGATGAGGCAAATTGATGATTTTATCATTAGAGACTTTTTAAGTCTTAAAAAACCTATGCTTTCTTCCTTTGTTGCAAAGAGTAAACTGTGTGTGTAATTAGAACATAGGTGACTTTTGTTGTTGTTGAGCGAAATGCTTGCGTGCGCGAAGGTTTTCACTCGCAAATTTGAATCCCCAGTCGAGCACTATATGTACAAGTATAATAACACCGAGGGGCGCACGTGAATAGAGGAAATGCGCTATACTACAGCTGAAAGACAACTTCGTATGTTTGTTCACAAGACATTCTTTTCAAATGTTTTAGCAGACCGACAACTGTTATCATCTTGCAAAGAACTACTTGAGACAAACAGGTAATGTAAAGTACACTATTATAGTGTCCTGTAACTATACTGTACGACTCCTTTCTATTTGCTTCTGACCTGATATGGCCTGATTGCTTGCAAAAATTGTGTTTATTACCTCGACCGTTGGGTTAGGAAAATTTAACCAAAAATTTAATCCATCTCTGAAACAGAACCATGCGGCACAGATTGTAAAAGAGCAACTGTACCTTTGTCATGTGGTAGATTGGCATTTTCATCATTTTGGGGGCAATTTATTATGGTTTTGATGAGTTTGAATCACTATTTAACACATTACAATTGTACTTAAACACAAACGAATCCAAAAGTTTAAAACACAGTATTAGGAAGATATAAAATTTACAGGTCTTACATATACACCAAATGCAAATGTTTGATTCCTTCCTTGCCAAAAAATCTGATTACATCCAGTGTCAAAGATTTATGTTTTCATGCATCTAATTGGACAAGAGCATATCACGTGAAAGTCACAGTGTGTTTCGTGAGAATTGCGACTGCCAATGTTTTCCTCGGCTTCGTTTCAGCAAACCGGCAGTCTCGGGGCAGAAAACATATTGTTTCCCTCGGTCCCAGTCAATAAACGTTAAAGATTGACAATATAAATGGTTGATTAGGCACAGAATTTCCAAATTTTGCACCCAATTAATGCAATGTCTTTCTCCTGACTGAAACAAAACGTTCTAGATCGTTAACCAGCGGCAATTATAGACTGCAAAATAAAGATTCCCATGCAAAATACGACGTTTATTGTCACATGACTGAGATATCTGGATGTGGAAAAGGGGGTTGGACACTAGTGATGAAAGTGAATGGAATAAAGGTAAACCACGTACTGTAACCCTACTAACTCACTGTGATCGTTTGAAAACTCTGGCTCATGTGATACGCTGGGTATGTCTGCATGATGTCACTGTCAAGCCATACACGCCTTTATTTATTTTTGTATTGTTTAGATATGTATATTAGGAATTTCTTTTTGTGGTTACCTTTCCAAACTATTCCAAATTTGTGTTGAGTAAAAATTAAATTACATATTTTTTACATATGTTTTAAGATTGATCAAGTTATATGGAATGCTTGTTTGTTTTCGTCATATTTCTAAAGTTTCGTATCGCTACATTTCAAACTAACTATAACTTACTTACATGTACTTGTATTAGTATAATTACATATGTGATTATTGACAATTCTCCACGCTGATTGGTTGCCGTTAAAGTGATTATAACGCAATAATCACATAAGCGATTTCGAATAGGCGGCCGGCCGAAGCCGTTTTGTCAATAATTCTTTCCCAAATAATCACCTATGAAATTATACTAAAACTAGAGGGCATTCAGAGACTGCATACCTCCGCCCTACTCGGAAGTAAAAAAAGCGCAAACTATTGAAGTAATCTATTGTTATTAGAATTTGAATGGCTGCTGCATAAATTATACAAGTCCTAATTACGCATTCGTCAGTAAGTTTTATTTAATTGACCGGGAAAAGCAAGAAAACTTTTGTTATTCTCATTCAATTTTTAACCAAATTCAACCAATTTTAATCTGTCCTTCCTTAGCCGATGGGAAATGCATTCAAAAAATTTCGTATGAATATGTTTGGTATTTCTTGAGTTATCGTGCTCACAGACAAACACACATACACACACATGCACGTACACACATACACACATATACACATACACACATACATACATACATACATACATACACACATACATACAAACCCAGATGATAACATAACCTCCTGGCGGAGGTAACAATTATTCACCTCAGGCTCGGTGATTATCCTCGACTTCGTCTCGGTTTTTATTAACCGATAATCACTTCACCTTCGGTGAATAACTAACTTACTAATTAAATAACTATTAACTGACATCGTCGAATTAAGCATTATTAAAGGTATTATTTACTGGTGATTTATCGAGATTTACGTGTATATTCAATGTTTGTAAACATTTTTCTTTAACTTAAAGAAAACCTTCCGTAATGATTCTCTGTACTGGAACAACAAAAGAACCTACAAAGTCAAAAATGGGCTTAACGGCTTGACAGACAAACAAACAAAGCTAGCTTCTTACTGGAATACGCTGTTTAAAAAAATATGCCTCGGAATGAAAGTTCAAAGAGGAACAGAAACTGATACAAAATGGGTTGTAATTGACCACAATGCAAGCTCGCTATTCGACGTAATCGCAGAAGACAACTTCACAGCAACACACATTACAAAGTCAAAATGGAAATCGCTTATTAATGATTCTACTCTACAACAAAATTGTAATAAACAAGGGTTTAATATCCGTGGGGGAGAATATAATAAGAAGATGTATGTACGGATTGGATTAGTCGCTAATAATGAAACCGACTGCAACACATGTAACTCGTGTATTGGCTTTGGTATTTCAATAACTGGATGTGGTGGTCATGTGAAAAAGAAGGCATGCGGTAGTATACATGCTTGCGGTGATTATCAAAACAACATTGCAGCATTTGGATATATACTTGTAAAGTAGTATTGCAGCAATTTTTGGAACTGACATGTTAACAAAATATCTTGTAGTCATTGCATATATAGTATGCTGTTTCCATGCAATAATCTCAGTCCAAAAGATATTGAAATATTATGCCATTTCTGGCGTTTGATTATTATTTGATAGATTATTAAATATTTGATTAATTAATATAATTCAGTCCGCACTGATAACAATAAATATAAACAGTTGGCATTGACTCAGCAGTGATTAATATTCCCACTTTTGTGGTCAATGAAATAATTCGTGAATTAACTAAAGGGAGGGGTTTAGGCACCCTTAACACTTTAAAGAGGCTGAGGGGCTAAGCAGTTCTAAGCAGTCTTATAAAGCCTTATCTTTCTTCATCAACAAGTCGTGCAACTTAGCAATTTGCTGCTGATTTTAGTCCCCCACTAAGTCATCCAAAACTGACCAAAACCAACTTTGAAGAATTTGCATGCATGAATGCGCAGCATTTTTGTCGCACGAATCTAGTCTTCAATTCGGTGCCAGAAAGTGCACGGAATGGCATCTTCGAGCCTCAATAACATTGACGATCTAACTTGAACTATCTCGCCACGCCACTGCTGCGATGGTAATATCATTGTTTGCTTGTCGTGTTTGCATTTAGCTGAAAAACACCTAAGGTGGCTCAATACAGTTTTTAAAAAATGGAAAATTCACGATTTAGATGCCATTTTTGGACAATTATTAATTGTTGATAAACAAAACAATCTTTGACAATATACTATGGGACAATGTCGTTTCAAAAACGTTATATAGACATTGTACAACTTTTCCACGTGAATATTCATCCCTCCCTCCCCCCACCCTTTTCAATGTTGCGTTGATGCCAGATGACGTCTCGTTTGCGATGTATCC